>PQWD01002561.1:0-125405 GCA_019425675.1 Leucinodes orbonalis
AATATACTTTGTAAAAGGCTCTTTTCATGCTGAAGTAATCCTTTACGTTATTCATACATCATATCATACATTGTATCTATATTTGTACCTGGTGCTTATTTAGCATATACAAATAGTAAAATTAATAGATTATTCTAATTCCTATATATATCTTACCGTCAAAACAAGCAAAATAAAGAAGTTAGATATATTTAATATTTACTACAAAAGAGTTAAAAATACAAGCTGACAAAATGATTACTATGTTTTAGGACCTAGTGGAGTACCTGTGAAAGAAGCACTTTAATTCCTAGGAAAAAGGTCGAAGGTTTGAATCCCAGTTTGGTTAGGACGGTTGGGGTGTAGCAAAGGGGGTCCCAAAAAATTATGACTTCTTTTTTTACGAAATATAAAAAGCATAGCTTTTAATAATAGATAGAGTTAAAGAAAAAGCGGCCGGCGATGCGCCATATCAAAATGTTTTAATAATAGAAAATTCCCCGCTCCATACAAAACACGCTCGGAAATTCGGCTAAGTCCCGAACCCCCTTTGCTACACAAGATAGAATCAAAAAGTGAAAAATTTTACAAGTCCCCGCTCCATACAAAACACGCTCGGAAATTCGGCTAAGTCCCGAACCCCCTTTGCTACACAAGATAGAATCAAAAAGTGAAAAATTTTACAAGTCCCAGCTCCATACAAAATACGCTCGAAGATTCGGCTAAGTGTCAAAAATTTTTTTTTCCAAAAAATTTTTGGAATCAATCTATTGTTTTAAAAGGTATGTTTTTAATGATTTTGTCAAAAAAAAAAAGTGTTATTCTATGGGACCCCCTTTTGTACACCCGGACCGGTTAGGACATTGCAGGCTGATGATTCTGTGCTTCGGAGGCCACATTTCGGCTACAATCATAGGAAAGTAGTCGTTAATAAGAATTTGGCCTCGTGGTGTACTTAATCGAGTTAGGTTAGATTTAAAAAAAACAAACTTTAAAAATATGCTATTTGTTTATTCATTTCTAAACAAAATCAGTTTCATAAAGTAATTTCTGTAAGATACTTTTTCTACTTTTCTTTTAGCATGCTATCAAAACCGTATATCTAAATATGTTTTAATTATAGATTTAATAAGAAGGAATCTGTGATTAATATCATGTTCTATGTCATATGATGTACATAAAGTATTTCTAAAACTGTGATACTCGGTTAAAAATTTAAATATATATAAATAGTAATTTTCGGGTATCTGCTGCTGTCCTAATGTGGTTTGATCAAATTTTCTGTTTTTTTTTCAAAATATCTATAACTCCTTTTGATTAATATTGAAGTCCACCTTCCAAAACAATACTTTCATCATTGTTGTTCAGATCTTCGATCATATTAGAAAAGTGCGCAATCTTTTTCAGAGCTTTATTGTTTTTATAAGGGGTTGTTGTATTGCATTCTTTCAATACTCCTGTCTTTCGTGTGGTTGAAGGCTGTAATTTTAAACAGAACATGCTATTATTTTAACTATACTCTAGAAATCTTTGCAATTTTGTAACATTTACAAAATATAATGTTTTAAATTTAGTTTAATGCCTTTAGATAAAAATTAAAGCTTTTGTAAAATTCGTAAGTATAATGTGTGTAAAAAGCTTAAATAAGATCTACCGCCGCATCGGAATAGAGTCTAGGACACGACTAACTGGCCAATAGGTGTAAACCCATGTGGTGTTATTAGTTGAGACGTCGGCTCTTACACCAAGGGTTTTGGGTTTGATCCCCTGGTATTTGATGTTTTCCTACGCCATAAGAGCGTCGGTTAAACGTATATATATTTTCGAAAATTCGAAAAGTTATTGGTACGTACCGGGATTTGAACCTGCGCTCTCCAGATTGGAAGGTAACAGTCCACCTCAATGAGCCACCGACGCTCTTTTATTTATATGTAATAGATTGACCAATTTAGTAACAAATAACTTACAAGGTTAATTACAAAGAAGTTGGCAAAAACTATATTATTATTAAAACTAATTTTTATATAAAATAAATGTCCATTTCACCAAAACTTACTAGAAGAGAAGGGGAAGGTATGAGCCATCACGTAATCTACATACATTAAGAGATTTGTTGAAGCAGGATTCGTCAAAGTGCATAGAGCAAACATGCCATTTTATGTCTCGAATTTATATTTTCCTGACCAATCACTTCTAACCATTTCTTCTTTAACATACAGGAAATCTGTTGAACAAAATACCATTGAATAAAATATCACAATACACAATGTATCGATAGTCGATAACTCAATTAAATGTATCGCATCACGTAATTTGTTTACAATATAATATAACTCTTGGTGATCAATAAAAGAACAATGTAATCTTAAAAAATCAATAAAGCACATCTCAATAATGTTCCAAAATAGTATTTTGATACATAAAATTACACGATATTCTTATAAACTCACCAATACTAAGGAAAATATATAACTAACCTATGAAGAGTCAATGAAGGTTGATTATTATTTTTCTTGCACTACACTGTTTAACACAACACGAAGGCATGTTTTTGTTTAGCGACACAATGTTTTGAAAGCCTCTAAAATATTTTTTTCGCGTTAAAATCGAGAATCCACAAAAAACGTTAGAGGCAATAATGATTTGACAGACGAACTACCACAAAACTCGGCACCAAACATGGCGAAGCTGACACGCGTCGAAATGCTTGACGTCACTTACAAATGTTGCCAAAATTAGTATTAAGCAAATATTATTTATCCTTTTTTCATATGCCATTATGCCTGAGTTAAAAGAGACAAATATATATTTCTTAAGAATGTGTCGATTTCATAAACATTTGTATAAGCCATTTTTATAGATCATTAGGGCGTCTCTATGATACTCTAAGGCTCAATCCGAGGCTCAATCACATTAATTTCCATAAGGTTTATGGTTCAAAGGTACATTGTAAATACGACTTGAGACTCTTTACAACATTTATGAACATAACGTCAACGAAAATATCAAATACGTTACTCAATTCAAACAGTTTTTATTAGAGATATAATAAATCTCATCATCATACCAAGATTTTTAAATAAAAAACTCGCTGTCGCTGTCTGTATCTGTCAAATTAATTCAGTCTAACGGTCATAATCTCATAATAGTTTTAAAACCATTGTTCTTGACTTCATTATTACAGTTTAAAAGTTTCATAAAATACATTAATTGAGTTATAGAACACTGCTATGGTTTTTTCTTTTGGCTTCGTATATTTGCGACGGTATTAATAATTATTCCTATCTTAATTATTAATAATTATTCTTCATCATTTAAAATTGAATTAAAGCATTCAAATATGTCTATATTAACAGACTTCTATCATTAACATAATTATTTAAACTAAAATCGCTAAAACCTTACAAAATTTTAGAATCCCGAAAATAGTTCATTGGGATAAAAGATTTTCTTCAATGTTCTCAGCTGTAAAAAATGAGTGTGCATTTATTTTTGAAGACTATTTAAGTGTACATGGTCTGACTGGTGAACAGGTAATTGAAGTATGAATATTATCAACATATAGGTAGTTAAAATTATCTATGGCATGATGTATTTATTAATGGGATCTCTGTGAGTCCAAGATTATTAAGCCTACACCGTAAAGTTAGCACCACCTTCATCGTTTTTTGTGGGATTTTGATGGACTTAAAGGGGAATCCCTGCAGTTTGGTCGCCAAGTTATTTTGAATGATACAGGGATATAGGGATCTACGCTACTCATTTAGGCACTACGTATTGACGACTAACATGTTTGAATAGTAGCATGTCGACCCATTTGGTGTGATGGTTGGCCGGTTACTACATCAAAGGTTCGGGTTCGATCCTCGGGCAGTACAAATATTTATGGGAATGAACATGTCTGTTTGTATTGGTCTGGGTGTTTCTATGTATTCTTTACAAAATAAAATATATAAATACGTTGCTAAGTATCCATATTACACGCTAATGCTTTGTTTGGGGCTAGATAGCGCTGTGTGATTTAGTTTGGTGTTTATAGAGGAGGCCTAGTTTCAGTAGTGGACGATAATTACCAATCTCAATGTGTTTTATTGTTATTGCTTCTAGGTAATAAAAGGTATTGATCTTTCCGGGAAAAAATGCTTCATAACTGGCGCAAGCAGTGGTATAGGGTTGGAAATAACGCGATGTTTGAGTTCCCGCAACTGTAATGTGCTGATGGCATGTCGCAACAAGTATGCAGCCAGTAGCGTTTTTAAAAACTTTTGTGATAAAACACCGCACCTTTTAAGTTCTTTGAAATAAATCTCGCTTCTCTCAAGTCTGTTAAAAATACTTCAGATGAAATTTTGAAACTAGATGAGTACGTTTTTTAAGTCTTATTTATTAGTAAACGGACATACCTTTATAAGTAACTTTTTTCTTTGAGGTTGGCGTTATGTGAGATCTCACACAACCATAATTGGAGCAGTGCCATTTGTACCATTGATGGTACAAATGCACTAATTTGTCCAATTTGTACAATCAATGGTACAAATGGTACTGATGTACCCCAACTGTACCGTCAATGGTACAAATGATAATATAGCCCCTGTCTCAAACAAGGAAGGAATGTTTGGACTCGTCGGGTACCATACCAAGGAGGTTACTGATACAATATTATAAATACTTAACAGAATGACGAAGAAAACATTACAGAATAAACATTTTGAAAATTTAAGTCAACGTTATGTGCATACCTACGAGTGCAAATAGAAATTGGAGCCGTTAAGAGTTCAGCAATGATGAAAGCCATTGAGACAGGCATGGACGTTAAAGGTTGTAGCAGTACCTAGGAAAATTTTATGTTTTGAAGGCTTTAAACACAACAACCGGCAATACATCTTTAACTGCAAAATTACTTAAATGGGGCATTTCCCCTAAAATTATTATAAAATCATTTATTGTTAACTATGTTCAGTATAGCCAGCTGGCAGTGAGCTTGTTATTGTGATTTAATTCTTTTTAGAAAACTTGATATCGTTATATTAAATGCTGGAGTGTTTGGTCTTCCGTGGACACTAACTGAGGATGGTCTTGAGACCACGTTTCAAGTTAACTATCTAAGCCAATTGTACTTATTGATGAACATTGAAAAAAAGCTAGCACCAAATGCACGGGTAGTTTTTGTGTCATCTGAGTCTCACAGGTACCTAAGCCCAGTAATAGAATATGTATAATTTATTTATTAATTATTAATATTAGTAAAACCGTCACTATTTCGGTTATGTTCTTAACCATTGTTATCATGTTGTTACGACCTTACATTTGTTAATCAAGTATTAAATACCCAAAGTCTGGATTGTAGTTGAAGTTTGGATAAGAAACGATGAGGAGCAGGATTTGTAACCTTCTGATCGTTACTTTTTTTTTTAGGAATATTAAATGGTCTCATAGCAATATATTGAAACCTTCAATTGACATGGTTTCCCTGCCGAAAGACCACTACACTTCGATAAAGGCGTATAATGTGTCAAAGCTGTGTGGTATCTTGGCTATGCACTATCTAGGATACCGCTGGTTGAACTCAGGACTACAAGTTTTCTGTGCACATCCTGGTTCTTTTGTTAAAACCAAGTTATGCCGCAATTGGTGGGTCTTTGACGCTTTATACACCGGCATGATTCCTTTTACAAAGTCTGTGGTAAGTATTTTATAAATTATTTTTATATAGATTCATAAATCTTTACGAACGAGTACAAGCCAATGTCCACATTTCACCAAAATGAAGTTTTATATAGTGACGGCTGGTGGGACTGCACCGTCTCATGTTAGCAGTATACCTGTCTTTAGCTGCATATTGAATAATATGGATAAAAGTACCAATAGGGATGAAGAAATTTTTTTTTGTTATTATATCGATGGACCGCATAATAATAGAAATACTGTTAAAAAACTCCGTTAACATTAAAACTCACAGAGATTTTCCAATTCTAAAAACACATTAATGGACTTTCCCAAAAACGCTTCATAACTGGGTAGCCATTTGTATGAAGACAAATGGCTACTTAGTTATGACGTCACGCATCAGTAATTTGTACGCATAGTTTGTGAATTTTGTACTACAACTATATTAAATGTTGCGTTTACTAAAACGGTTTCATAGCAAAAGTTGCTTTAAATTGTATGTGTTATCCTTTTGTTAACAAATTTTTGACAATTAATGTACTTTAAAAATGGACTTGCCCATCTAACTTTGAAGACTAATAAAATTCATAAAACATGAGTTTTCGAGCTGAGAGTAAGCACATCGTTATATTTAACCCAGATTTGTAATAATATGAAGTTCTTACGATTTCAGGACCCAGTCATCATGCCTATTTTTTTAACGAATTCTTATCACACATCAGACATCACCATGTCCCCTGTAGTGGGCCGTTATTGGCTCTGCAGTGGGCTTATAACGTTCACTGCAGGGCATAGGCCTTCCTGGGGTCGTCAAGTACCTATAGCTGTGGGAGGATAGGGCGGTAATCCACCATGCTTGCCCGATGCGGTGGATGTTGACGCTACCGGCCTATGATTGTTGCTGACGGCTTAACCGAACAGCACGAATCATTTTTCTAATCGGACAATCAGGTGATTCAGCCTGCAATGTCGTAACCGTACTGGGAAAAATCGCATAGTGACTTCACTATGCGGTCTCCCCACAGCATTCGAACCCATGAGCCCGGATCACGTAGCGATTTAAATCCAACGGTCGCGCCACTGGAACACGCCCACAATATAATTTAATACTTATATCTTTAGCGGGTTGTTGTGGAGTCCGATTTGTAGGTATGTGGAATCCACGTAAGTCAGGCCGCTAATCCCGAAGGTTGAATGACACACAGACACTTCGATATATATGTTTAATACAATTGTACAACACAAATCACTCTTAATTATCAGTACAAGTATAATAGTTTTCTAAGAGAGCGTGAGTAGCAAGCGCGCCAAAATGGTTATTTCTACTAGACAGTCCACATATTTTTTCCCCCGTCCGGATGCGTTCAGAAAGGCCACATATCTTGGATAAAAAAAACTAACTAGATGCACAATCTCACTTGAAAAATGTCCGCGGCAGAAGTCTGCCCCTAGGAACCATATCCTATATCTATGGTCTGCCCATTACGTACGCTGGCCAGAATTTTAATTCTTAATCACGTCGCTCGCTGTCATAGTGACAGTAGTATGCTCGTGCTTTTGTGTTTGTACCCTTTATAGGACGCGAAGGTCCAAATTTCAATGAATAATTTGATGTAATAAAATAACAATAAGTCAACGTATGAGTCAAGAATCTGGGACATTGTTTAGTTGATATTTCTTCGTGATTGTGCATCTAGTTACTTAACTAAGCTTGTGTTATGGAGCTAAACAACGAATTCATTATAAATATATATTTTCATCATCATCATTCCAAAGGAGGCCTCCTGCCTTCCAATGTTTTCCATATGTAACGATCTGAGGTAATATGGTAAAATATTATATTAATTTCTAAATAAATGTGTTATTGATGCTTTCCATACAACAAATATATAGTTAGCACCTATTATCTGTTCTAGGGTTGAGTAGACATTGGAACGATTGGTATCTCTATACCTGGGGGTATAGAGATTCCAATCGTTATTAATCGGTAATGCAATGAAAATGTAGGGTAGATACCACAGACACCCGAATATACAATTAGACTGGACGAGCCGCCAAGTTTATAGGCAGTCCCAGTGTCGCAATTTCTTTTCGGTTCTTACCTGTGAAAAGTTATTCTATTACTTGGTAAATTTACTGATTCATTGCGATGATGGCATGTTACAATTGCACAGGATGGCATTTTGGAAAAAGCGGTAATTTCTTCTAATATTCGTGCATCTTGACTCATCTCACAGAGCGTAAACTGGCAGCCAGTGTATGCTCGTTGAGCTTACATTTTCGCACTTTAAACGCGGCTCGCCCCATCTCTTGCATTGGGAAATCTGTGGTAGATACCTATGTAATCGCGTTCAGCAGATAATTTTCATGAATGAATTTATAACTTGACCATTAAAAAATCAACGTGTAACAGGCTCAAGCGGCCAGTACGCCGTTATATTGTGCGACGTCACCCGAGCTAGCGGGCTTGACAGCCCTTTACTTCAAAGACTGCGAGAGGCGCGACGAGAGCGAGCTTGCTAGAAACTTCCACCTTGCATTTAGGATTCAAGATCTTGCCAACGAAATTCTACGGGATCGCATCGCTACATCCGAAGATGTTGCTGCCATGTCCACTAATATCAAATATCAAGAGCAAGGGAAAGAGCCCATGGAAGGTCTCATCTTGTAATCATCATTATAATTTCTTGTTAACTATGTAAAATAATAAAATAATATTAGTTGGTACATATTTTATTTTTTGCAATAGAAACTATTAATAAATTAAAAATGTGTATGACAAAACATTGAACGGTTTGTACTTAAATAAAATAAATGATAAGATAAGTACTTATAAATCTGGTAGGTGTATATATTTTTTATATTAAATGCACATTAACAAAAGATTTAAATATAATAATAGTTTTATTAACATAGGGACAATAGAATAATTCAAGTTATGTTTAATAATCAATACATAGACGTTAATTTCATGATAATAACTGATAATCAACATACAACGATGCTAAAACAACATAATCTTTTACATTTAATACTTATAAAATAACAAAAGTGTATCGATTGTATTACTAAATTGAAGTAGTAATAGAAGAGAATGAGTGTATTCGATTTTTTCAAGTATTTTACATACACAAACAAAGTTTAAAAAAGTATTCGGTATTAGTAACAAAAACTTGTAAGACTTAAGAGAACCTCGCCAGCTTATGTCCCGCCGAACAACAAACAATCTTGGCCAACTGCTGACATGTATTAGCCACGGTCCGTAAACACAAAATGCCCAGATTCGTTGGTAAAGAAATAGCCAAATGAGATTTGAGCCCAGCTATAAACTAACACTGGATTTAACTATTCATTAGAAATATTTTAAAACTAAAGAATAAACATTTTACATTGTTTATGAAGTATTTAATAGACATTTTTAATTCAATAACTAAAGAGTGATAACGTGATAAGTGATAACATACACTATAAGCAAAAATTGGAAACATTTGTATTTTTTCCATAGCACTTCATCAGTAAATATCATTGGATCTTAGAATGTAAAGTTTATTTGTTATTTCCTAAGATTCAGACTTTAAATATGCTCCACTAAGCTATACGGCGTCAATATCACATTTAAAATACACAGTTATTATAATTAGATACTTTTTACATACACAAATGTAGTCAAACTTATTATTTATTTTAGTTTGATATTGTCATAAGTATCGCTGAAATTTTGTTTTAAGCGGCCAATGAATTACGTATATCATTTCATTCATCTCAGCTCATTAAACGTCCCCACCGAGGGGCACGAGCCTACCCGTATAGGGTGATTAGGCCATAGTCGTCCACGCGGGCCCGGTGCGGATTGGACGACTTCACGCACAACCTTCGAATCTCTTCGCAGGCGTGCATGAAGGTTCCCTCACGATGTTTTCCTTCACCGTAAGAGCGTCGGATAACGTACATATATTTTCGAAAATTCGAAAACACATTGGTACGTGTCAGGATTTGAACCTCAGCCCTCCTGGTAGGAAGGCGACAGTCCACACTATTGAGCCACCGAGGAATTACGTTCACATATGACAATTTAAGTTTGAATATCTTATTGAATAATTTTAATTTAATCAATAACCAATAAAAAGCCACGGCCTGGTAAGGATAGCCATTTTCATGAATTAGTTGAGTGTTATCTTGACGCCAGCTAGTGGAACTCTTACCATAATTATATTTAGTACAGTAGTATCCGCTTCTCCACTTGCTTGCGGCAAATGGGGCAGACTGTGATGCGGTCGCCGCACATCTGGCACATGCCGTGCCCGCAAAGGAATATCATGTTCTTCAATCGGTCCAAGCAGATCGGGCACATTGTCTGAAATGAAATTGGTTGTAGGCAAATATAATCATTGATATAATTAACCAGAGGTCGAAATTAGGTAAAGTTATATAAGTAGGTAATTTAAATTACACTGATTAAAGAATAAAGTGGATATGACTAGAAGTTCGATATAAATTTGTATCGAATGACTTAAAAAACATACTGGTCTTTAGCTATAAAAAAATATCTAAGACGCATTATTTGTTGGTCACTTTAATAGGCTTGTGCACAAAGAAATTCGAAACATGGAACCGATGTGACTATGTTTTTCGCTCGACTGATTAAGAGTAAAATTAACCGGGTATAAGAGACCTAACATGGAGATGAAGAATAATAACTCTGTCTATCAGTTGTTGGTCTCCATATTTGTCTCTCTGTCATGGTCAGGCGTGTCACTTACCATAAGGTGAGCTACTTAACTGTATTGCCAGGTCCGATTTGTTTTAAATCGGTACATGAGGTAAAAAAAAAATAGGATAATTAACAAAAAAATGTGATGTGACGCTGATGTGTGCCACTTTTAATTGAACAGTGATTAGCTAAAATTAAGTAGCTTGAATATGTTTTTTTTAGTGAAAAAACGTGTAAAAATTAAAATTTTATTTATTGTGAAATCGGGACGCATCCGCGGAACCATGAAAATCGGCACGTGCCGCGCAAATCGTGAAGCCTGACAACACTAGTCCACATCGTCCTGTACACATAAAAAAATAATAATTTAGATTTTATTTTTAGTTATTGTATTTATCCATAATCATATATTTATATATCATATATGTGTATTTTTATTTTATTATTAGTACACACTTGCCTACTTTTCTTACATTATTTCTTTTTGTTTTGGCCAGCTGGAAGAAATTTCATTGTGAAATAAGCTGTGCCTTTGTACGTACTTTACCATGTTTATTGTGTTTTGTCTTATGTGTGTGTGCATAAATTGTTAAATAAATAAATAAATACTCGTAAAAAAAACAAAAAAAGAAACCTGTTCCTTGATGTCCTGCAGCTGCTGTTGTAGCTTCTGCACGTCAGGCGGGGCGTGGGGCGGGCCGTGAGCGGGGGCGGCGGGCGCGAGGGAGGGCGCGGGCGCCAGGGCGGGCGCGGGCGCCAGGGAGGGCGCGGGCGCGAGGGCGGGCGAGGGCGCGAGGGCGGGCGCGTGCGGCCTCACACCGTTGTTCATGGCGTGCAGGGCAACCGGCGCGGGCGTCGGCTGCCCTTTGTTCACCTGCACCTGAGCCAGGTTGCTGCCAATGTTCTCCTTTTCTGCCGCTGTTGATCGGATGAGTGTTTTAATAAGCGAGGTCAATTGTATTAATTTCACTTTAAGTCCTTGGCCGTTAGAAATTAGACAACTTAGACATGTATTGCCAGACGCTTGCAATCGGTATTAAATGAACAAGGGATTAGGGACCTAAGTTTTTATTCTTATTAAACAGACCCTTACACCCAATGAAAACGTTGATAAGTCTCAAACTATAAGCAGTCGCACTCTCTTTTTTGTGTTTTTACTTATAACGATTTATAACCAATATCCCCAATCAGCCTAGAAACAGCCCACTGCAGGACATAGGCCTTCCCGCACTACATAGCTATGGGGAGACCAACCAACATCATAGCAGTGAAGGTACACAAAATGTAGCTTATACACACGGTGCGGCCTGGTAAATGGCGTGCGTTATGATTCTCGAGCGAATGAGGAATAAGGTGTTATAGTAACCGTGAGTCTTCTTATCGAGTCGATATGGATTCACAATTTAAAT
Organism: Leucinodes orbonalis; assembly: GCA_019425675.1. NCBI lineage: Eukaryota > Metazoa > Arthropoda > Insecta > Lepidoptera > Crambidae > Leucinodes > Leucinodes orbonalis. Next base: position 11,767 of record PQWD01002561.1, read on the forward strand.
ATGGTAATGCGGCCAATATTAGGCCACTTAAATCGCCCTTTCATTTGCCATCTAGAGGTCCCGGAAACGGAAACCGCACGAAGATGGACAGTTCGGGCAATACATAAGGTGTTCTATTGTCTGAGGAGCACCACAGTCGCACATACTGCTTCTGAAATGTCCCCATCTTACCTGATTTTCACGGCACCGGCTAACACCTGCCCGCAGTCGATTCATAGTTTCCTAGACCGCCCAGGGAAGATTAGCGAGCGGGAATAATTCATTCCGCCACATCAATCCAGGCTTAGACGCCTCAGCGGTCTTTAATGGTGGCACTTCGAGAAAGCAATTGACTAGCGACTCCTGAGACGCGGCGGATACGAAACTCTCCTCAGGTCCACCATCTGTTCATATTTTACGACAGCGGAAATAACCCTGCGTTGTACTTTAGGAGGAGTGGCGGGCGGCGGCAGTGGGTGTGTCGGTGTGAGGGGGGCGGGGGCGGTACTGACCGGGTGCGGGGTGGAGCGGCGCGCACGTGGCGGCGTCCCACGGCCGGCACACGGCGGTGGGGCGGCGGCAGTGGTGTGTCGGTGTGAGGGGGGCGGGGGCGGTACTGACCGGGTGCGGGGTGGAGCGGCGCGCGGCAGCGCACGCAGCGGCGCACGAGCGGCGCGCACGCGGCGCACGCGGCGGCGTCCCGCACGGCGCACACGGCGGTGGCGGCGCTGCCGCGCACACCACGCACTCGCCCACGCCCGCGTGACGACACGCCCGCGCGACACACCAGGCACTTCTTCACCTGCCGAAGAAGATCCAAGATCCTAGTTATTCCGAATCGGTCATAAAAATATAAAAAAAAATTGACGATTCAAAATTTCATTTGTTTCTTTACGCACACACACAAACACACACATTTGCATTATGATCTATTTAATATTACTACTACGGTTACTAACTCGTAGACTCGATAAGTCGTCTTGGTAGGTACCAACGCAGTGCATTCTTCTATTATTCATATCCCTTCAATAATTGTCAGAGACCTAGTCATATAGTGAACTCTACAGCTCGGAGAAAGAAGACAGGAGTATGATGCACATTGGTGTTTCGAGATGAGAGCACTTTAGCTACGTAACATATGTTGTCTCCGGCGACGGGCGCAGTGTGGCATTGATGGGGGATAATAACTGTATATCTGTTGTTGGTCTCCTTCAATGCCACTCTGTAATGGTAAGGCGTATCACTTATCATCAGTTGAGCATCCTGGACGTCCTGTACACTTACTTATAACATAAAAAATATACAAACTTCCTACTCTTTAATTCTGCGTTCCATGTAGGAATAGTTCGCGACAAGTTGAGATGTCAATTTCCTAGTGTTGGACATTACTTGCTTGGTATGTAGGTTATATCGACATATTTTTCCATGCAACAAAATGAAAGAAACATTAATGAACTTAACTTAGAAAATATAAAAAGTGACGAGGCAGCTCCCGAAGTCATTTTAAAACAACAATATCGACGCGGTCGAAATGGACTCGTACAGTCGCTATCACATATATATGAGCAGACAAAGTGAACAAATGAGATGACGCTGGCAGTTTATAAAAGTTTGAAGATCTTGCCCTTGTCATTACTAAGTATCTATTGCAATTACAAATACAAGTAAGCATTGCGTCAGTGGCTCATTGGTGTGGACTGTTGCCCTTCAATCTGGACGGTGCAGGTTCGATGCCTGCCAATACCAATGTCTTTTCAAATTTTCGAAATTATAATTATTTTTATGTACGTTTCGCCGATCCCAGTCAACTGGGGACCTTCTTATGCCACATACTTATGGAGTGAGACCATCGAGAGACACGGTGAAGCTCTTGCCGTGTCTTTCGATATATCTAAGGCATTTGACAGAGTTTGGCACGCTGGCCTTATAAGCAAGCTCCCTTTATTCGGTATTCTTGATGGCCTTTGCAACTGGATAACAAATTTCCTGAGTTCCTGAGTAAAGTAGTCTTTGATGGCTACTGTTCTGACCACCATGTTTGACGCCAGTGTTCCTCAGGGTCCTATCCGCAATTATAATTCTTAATTCACATAAATGATCTGCTTATGCCCGGTATTATTGGGTACGCAGATGACGGACAAAAATCTACCGGATGCAAGGGCCAGTGAGGTAGGAATCCAGTCTTGTCAAGAGGCAATGGTGAGCCGTGTGGACGCGTCCTTCAAGCAGTCTCCTCTTGAGGTGATGCTTATCTATTGCTTGAAATTTGAACTCCCGACTTTCCGAATCTAGCTGTTAAATAATACGCCTTGGGTGACCCTACTCTTGCTGACGCTAAGCTGCAAAGCTGGAAGTATTGTGTAGAGTTGCATTGTAAAAAAATCGAAGGTGTGCGTAAGTCGGCAAATGAAGACCACTTAGGCAAACACACTATACAGGTAGGCGCGAGTCCCTAGGTGGGACGTATAATGAGCTGATGAGGATAATGATGACCTTACTAAATAATTATTATCACACTAGGTGATTAACAGTTACTGAATAATAATTAATCCAGTATCGAATCAATTATCCAGAGTCTTTCTTAACCGAGCTAAGCCAGATCTGAGACTGACCATCCCCACTTGCGCAGATAGCCGAGTAGTGGTTCGATGAGGATACACGGATGACGTAGTTGTTGACGTGACTTATTCTTACAATTTGTATTGTATACAATAATTATTATACGCCCACAGTAGTGATTGATTTTGGCTTGTTCTTTTAATGTCATGTAGTTGAGAAATGTCAAGTGTAACTAAGCAGATAAACCAGTGTTATTCTTGAATTTTGACTGTTCAGAATTATTGAAAAGTTGTGTGTATACAAGCACTTGGTCAGATATTAATGAAGCGGTTGTTGTTTAGATATTAATGGTACCTTGTACTGTATAGAACTTATTGATATTTTCAACTGTTCAGATGTATTTGGCCACCTTGTCTGCTCAAATATATCTGATGGCGACTGTATAGTACTAATTCAAAGATGAGCGCGGGTTACGTGCCGCGTGCGGGGTATAACTTCTCCCGCGCCTCATGTCATGCCCCGATTGCCAACTCGAATTGTCGCGTACTACACGTTGATTTTCTTAGGGGTAATTTTAAGATGCGTTAGTTTTGGATCTTTTGTACCCTATTTGTGCTGTAATACATAATAGTTAAATACCAAAACATTCTACTTTTTTTAATTTTAAGATTAGAAAACTTACGACGAATGAAGTTAACGTTATGTAACGTTTTGCAGTATTTTATTCGTATTACCCATTTCGTTTTTGATAAAATATTTGAGAATACAAATTACCCGGGCGGCACAGACGCTGCAGCAACAGATGTGTCCACAGGGTCGGAACATGGTATCCCGCTTAGCGTCCGAGCATACCAGGCACTCGTCTGCAGTCGGTTCGGGTACCGGTAAAGGCTGTGCCGCCTCCACGTTACTGTTTTCTCCACCTGATACAATAAAACTCCGTGTTTAATCAATTAATTCTAGAACACATAAGAACAGGCACATAAAAATAGCATACTTCCTGACGCCACCACGTTACCGCCTGTACTACGCCCAGCTACACCAAGCGAACTGTGAGCAGCTTCGCTCTCGGGCGTGCTGTCACTAGCAACACTGGCGCCCTCTTTGCGGCATGATGTTAACGTCTTGCAAAGGTTTGGATCTGGGCAAAGGTCCAGCGGTGTTTGGCCTGAAATGTTAAAGTCAGTAATATGAGATCACTAGGTTCGTCACAAAATAGAGAAAAACGCTATCATAACGAATTATAAACTATTCTAATTTTGGTAGATTTGCATAGTGATTTATGTTAGGACTTTCAGTATATTTAATGCTTTTCTGACTAAACATAGATTGAACATAGCATATGTAACGATATAGATTTGATGACCATTTGGCGTTGGTTTGAGAGGTCGACTGCAACACCAAGGGTTCCGGGTTCGATCCCCGGGCAGTATAAACATTTGTGTGCATTAATATGTCTGTTTGTAATGGTCGGTGTTTCTATGTATAATGTGTATGTATTTACAAAAAAAATGTATTTAAGTATGTCTATCCGTTGTTTAGTACCATAATACAGGCTTCATGCTTAACTTGGGCTAGATGGTGCTGTGTGTGTATTTATTATAGATCACAAGTGGTAAGTATCGTCGCCAATATTAAAGTGTTATCTTTATCTGAGTTGATATAAAATGGACTCTTAAGTATGAAAGTCATGTCACTGTAAGATTTTACATTAGATCACTCCTGTTTCGCATTTTGAATTGTTCTGTGATCGCATTACAATATGTTTCACTTTTACAATACGTTTTACTGGAGCAATTTCAATTGAAGCATTGAAGAGACTCTGTGGTAGCTTCATTAACATTATAGGTGCCTTCCTCGGCCTAAATTGAATTAATTTAAAATGTTGAATTTGACTAATTAAAGAACAACCTTTCTTATTCTTGAGCGTGAGGTCGGCACCATGGGCAGCGAGGAAGCACGCAATGGGGCAGATGTTCTTGTCGTGTGATTCGCAGCCCAGCCAGCAGCGCTGAGTCGCGTGCGTCCTGCAACCGCCGTAACTGCTGCAGCGTGTGGTGCCGCAGCGCCTCGTGCAGCGGTGTGTCGCCGTCCTGTATATCGATATTACACATTTTATTTCTAACTAGACTATCGATTTAGTGGCTGAGACATCAGATATTAAACGATAGCTGAAGACTAAAAGGCATCTGCGCTCGGTGAAACAGTTAAAGTCATCTACGGCCAATGGCAGTGGGTTCGCAACGATTATGCGAAATACATATAGTCGATAAACGGTTTGTCGAATGATATTTGCCGACCAACTATTGTTCAATTGATTCTAAAAGCGAAAAACTTTTTGCTGAAGTATTAATGGTAAATAAAATAAAAATGTCATTTAAACAAAAGAGTAAAAGTATTAATAATAGTAATATTTATAATAATAAGAGCAAGCTTTCTTATCGTTATTTCGATAAATATTTATCACTTTACATTAAATGTACTTTAAATTCGTGTTGGTCAGAGTGACGGATGTATTGTTTCATAAACGGTTATGTTATGAAAGAAAAATATAAATTATATTCAGCTCGAATCTACATAATACAAGCATAGCTTATGCTAGTGATTTTTCCTTTAATTTTTATTTTAACAATTATGGATTTCTGCATTTAGACTATTACGTTTACGTCCCACTGCAGGGAACAGGCCTTCTCACGCAGTATAGCAATGGGGATATTTATTTACATTGAACATATTAAAATTCTTTGAAATATTTAAGCAGTTGATGCGTGATATCGCAATATTCCGTACTTTGCATTTAAAATATATGAAAGTACTTTGAAAAAAAAACGTTTTAAATACTTTCTAAACACTATATGAACACAAAATATTTACAATAAATAATTGCGCATAAAATTTTTAATATAAGTTGTATTACATTATATAACTTTAAAACTCAAGTAAATTAACATTTAGTACTTCTTGCCATTAAAAAATATATAAATATCGACTCTAGTGTTTGTCGCATACATCACTACGGGTTCGGGCAAAGGAGGGGTGCGCGGAAGGTCTGTGCGTGCCCGCCTCTCGCGTCTGCTTCACCCCGCGGAGACCCAGGATTCGTATTTGTAGTAAAAATATGAATGAAAATCGATTGGACGATTGAATGGCACACTCGACCATATTAAAGCGTAAAATGAAAAATATCTCATAAACGCACACTGATAGTTCTCAACCCGACTATAAGCGCTTGCCGGCGAATTCGTTTGTTCTCACCCTGCCTACTCTTTGATATTCTAAGCATTTAGTTAACATAATGCTGTGTCATTTCCGAATAAATACACACACACATATATATAATTTCAGCGTTACTACAAAATTGCGGAATGTTCTCTACAAACTTCCAACCCCATTTTAGGGAAGTGGAGGGTAAAAAACGGCACAAAAAGTATCCTAAAACCTATTCTAGGTTACCTTCTATCAACATACCAAGTTTCAATAAAATCTACCTTAAAAACTGAGGAAAATTGGATATGATACTTCCTCCCCTATTTAAAGGGTTTGGGGGTGGAATTAAAAAAAAAAATGTCATATTTTTTCGTTTCTGAAAATTGTCCGCATACCTAATTTCAGCGTCGTACTACAAAAATTGCGGAATGTTCCATACAAACTTCCAACCCCCATTTGAGGGGAGTGGGGGTGAAAACGGATAAAGTAGCCTAAAACCTATTCTAGGTTACCTACTATCAACATACCAAGTTTCAATAAAATCTACCTAAAAACTGCGAAAAATCGGATATGATACTTCCTCCCCTATTTGAAGGGTTTAGGGGTGGATTTTTGAAAAAAAAATATGCCATATTTTTTCGTTTCTGACATATAATCCGCATACCAAATTTCATCGTCGTACTACCAAAATTGCGGGCTGTTCCATACAAACTTCCAACCCCCATTTTAGGGGAGTGGGGGGTGAAAACGGGACAAAAAGTAGCCTAAAACCTATTCTAGGTTACCTTCTATCAACATACCAAGTTTCAATAAAATCCGTTCAGCCGTTTAGGCGTGAAAGCGTAACAAACAGACAGACATACTTTCACATTGATAATATTAGTATGGAAGTATGGATTAATATGGCGATATTTTCTTACTGACATTTTTATATTATATATTAGATGCTAGCCAGAATTAAGTGGTATTCTATGCTATGTGGATTCATTTAGAAAAATGTATTCCGTATACAATCATTGTGCCCCTAATCAATCTTTACCACTTTAACGTGAGACTGCTGCATTGTTTGAAGACCTAATTTATTGTGACTTGGTTATTGAGGCACAATAAATATAATACTTATTTTAGAAATCCTTCGTTAGTTTATTACTCTTAAATACATATTTTTTATTATCTTATATTTTATATATTACTTTAGTAATTTGTGATACTACCTATCGTAAGGACATACTTTATTTTTCGAATCTTAAAAATCCATGGTAAAAGACGATATATTTTAAAAGTCGTTAATAATTAAGCTTTAATATTACCCAACTAATTAGGAGCGACGTTGTCGAGATTGTCAAGAAAGACGAAAAATATATTGTCTCACGGATTTTTTCGTATCGCTCGTATCAATGTATTTTCGAAATTTAGAAATTATATGTACATTTATCCGACGCTCTTACGGTGAAGGAAAAACATCGTGAGGACACCTGTGCACGCCTACGAAGAAATTCAAGGGTTGTGCGTAAAGTCGTTCAATCCGCACTGGGCCGTGTGGACGACTAAGGCCTATACACCCGCGTACGGGTAGATTCGTGCCCCTCGGTGGGGACGTATAATGAGCTGATGATGATGATGATCGTAACTCGAGCTGCTTTTTCAAGATCTAACAGTCCAGAAAATTATGTAGTCATCTCCAGTCAGATCATCAACGACAATTTTCCCACTCTGGGACACTCTTAGGTTCGTTGCATACATTTTTGGGCTGAGAGCCAGCTGTCGCCAACTGTCAGGTGAAGCTGTGAAGTCCACCTGCGGCCGACAGCGATAACTCATTCCGACAAAAAACCCTAGAATAATAACTGACACCGCTGAAAATTATGCTTTAAAACCCTTCTGAACCACGCCTCGGTGTAAGTTCCCTGGTGGATGACGGCATTAAAGAGCTCAACTAATGCCGTAAGAACGGGCTGTGCGCCAGTTTAGGAGCTCTGTGTAATGCCGTCATCACCCGGGGCTCTCCCATTTCTAAGTTGCTCCAATGCTGCGCTAATCTCGCTATCGTCAACATCCAGGATATCTTTTTTTTATGTGATAGCGGGAGAACGAGCAGACGGCTCATCTGATGATAAATGACGCCGTCGCCCATGCACACTTGCAATACCAGAGCGCATAGAAATGCGTTGCCGTCCTTTTAAGTGGGAATACGCTCTCTTCTTGAAAGTCGCCAGGTCGTATCGCTCAGGGAATAATTCAGATGATAATTGATTTCAAAATTTCGTCGTCCGTGGTGATAAATTACATATTTAAATTCCTGCGTATAATGGCGCCTTAGTAGGGCACGTCGGTCCTCGGTGTCATCGGTCTGTGGCTGAATATGAAGAAACTTTGTGACCATCGAGAAATAAATAGAGTGAATATCTACGACATAATAATTTAGTCGGTGGTAGATTCGGTACTCAGTCGTTTACGTGAGTACCATCGCAATGCCAGATATAGTCCAATAAAATCTGTTTTTTTTTCATTTCTGTTTTGGAAAAGGGCTAGTAAATTACCGGGTAAAAAGTGACCAAACATATGTCGTCTTGTGTGACGGGCGTAGGGCAGTATTGACGGAAAATAATTACTACCTACTGTTATTAATTTACTTTAATACAGCATCTATCATGATCAGGCGTATCACTTACCACCAGGTGCGCGAACTGACCGTCCCGTTCACTTATGATATAAAATTATCAATACCGAGATTTATCGGGATATTAATTACAAATGACGTCTACAGGGCAACTCTGGGATTAATATCTTAACACAGAAACAATAATAATTCTTATAAAATACAGGTACCTATTATCTTATTTAATCTGCGCTATTATTTATATTCATTATGGTTATGAATGCTAAAACGCCCTTGCTGTTGTAGTTACGTTTCCCCTTCATATTTGTCGCAGTAATTTATCTTAATGACTCATTTGAACCACACATTAGAAAAGTTGGGACACTTTGATTATGATTTCAAATAATAATTGTGCTGATAACAACTTACCACATGTGTTAAAACTTAGTAATGTTTCGTGATTATATAAATTTGTATAATAATTTTTAAAAACGTCTCTTCAAAAGCCTAAAAAATCTTCGGCTTTAGTAGCGAAATTAATAATCGTGATTTATACGAGTAATGATTTTAGAGAACATTGAATCATACTTGTATTTGTTTGTCAAAAATATAATTCATACCATTCTGTTTTATCAAACAAATGGAACTATGATTTTAACATATTTGTATAACAACCTAAATACAAACTAAAAGTAAAAATCCTTCCAACTTCTACTATTATTAGCTGGTAGACTCGATACTGAGTCGTCTAGGTAGGCACCACTGGAGTGCCAGATATCCTTACGTGAAACAGTAGTATTATGCACTTTCGTGTTTCAGGTTGAGGGCACTGTAGCCAGTAAAATTACCGGGTATAAGAGACCTAACATCTGTTGTCTCTAGTGTCGGGCACAGTGCGGCGTTGACGGAAAAGAATAATTGTCTATCGGTTGTTGGTACCCTTCAATGTCGTTCTGTCATGGTTAGGCGTATCAATTACTATCAGGTGAGCGTCTTGACCGTCCTGTACTTTAACATAAATAGACTACCATTTTTAAGTAAAAAACACATATTTATAATCACTCATATTGAAGGTTGTAAGCCTAAGTCTAGTCTCTTGTTATTACTATATATGTAGTAAGTCTTAGCTTAGGTATATACTTAGGCTATACATTACAAATGTATAAAACAAATAAGTTCACTAAATCCTACGAGCGCAGAAAGAAGCTCGTTAAAATCGATTAGTGTGGGTACTCTTAATCACGACATTTTGTATACCGTGTAATAAGCAATCACGTTAATAAGATATTAACGTACGGTTAACAGTGATGTTGCCTGGCCAATTTTATCTCCAGGCGCCACAAATTACATCGATCAGACCAGTTTACATGTGACATCTTGTTACTGTACCAATTGTTGCACAAATGTTGGTCATTGCACATTATATGGACATTCGTTCCTGCATACTAATAATATTTGAATATCTCACAGCATCATCAAATGTCCTACAATGAGAACTACGGAGATACATAGGAAGGGGAGATGACAATTAAGTCATCGTGTCGACATAATAGTCATTGACAGAGTTATTTTTTCATTTGGCCTTAGACACGAGATTTCTGCAGAATCCCTTGAACAATACATTTACAATTACAATTTTAATTCACCGTGTTGTAAGTAAATGCACTATTATCCAAATTCAGTGTACTTCATATTAAGTGATATAAGTAATTCGGCTTTGAAAGGCATATTTCTTATATGATGCTTAGGTACTCCTAGCTACCGCCTTATATAAACTATAGACCAAAAGCTATCACTTAATTTAAAGCTGTAGGCCTACATTACGCAAATAAAACCTACGAAAGAAGAATAGAAGGCCTCACTTATACTAAATAAAGCATTTTGAACAGAACAAAAAAACAGTAGCTGGTCGACGACTACGCCACGTGGTATGTGGCTCCCGATATAAATCTCCTAGTCTGCAACTGTTCTATTTGTATTTTTAGAAGACGCGTCAACGATGTTCTCACATCGATCCCGAGTTAATAACGCTGTTTCGCAGGATATAATCAAAGAGATCCTGCTGGAGAAGCAATTTATTTAAAGTGGTAGAATTTAAAATCTCTTCAAATTGATACATTTGTATGCTATGCACTAAACCGGGTTCCATTCAGCGGCTTCAAACTATTAAAGGCATAACTTGTATTCTTACATTAATGGTTAAGTTTTAACTGACTTGTATTAAAGTTGATTTAAATAAAGTATCGCAGTGTCGCACTTGTTCTGTATTTCAAAATTAATTTGTTGCGAACTTGAGCAAATTCTTGATGAACGAAGCAGTGCGTTTTATTTGGGCGATAGTATGGAAATTAAATAGAGGTAGTTAAATAAGCTATATTTTACTCCTACTATTAGCTTTACAGCCACTGCTGGACTAAGGCGACCTCAACGACTTGAATCGACGAGGGTTTTAGGACCGTATCCTGCCATATTTCTTTTTCATAGAATAATAGCTAGGTAACAAAATTAAGTCTTGTAACGCAATAAATTAATTACACTAGCATGAGGCCGGACAAGACACTGAGTTCCATGTGTGTTTTTATAGAATATTTTTTTATAGAAACTTGTTGGCAGCAAAGTAATCCAGATAGTACTTCGATGGTAAGTACCTACAGCCTACTTTAAAGGATCAGTAATCCTTGTATACCTAAAAGGGTAAAATTCTGCTAATCACAATGTAGTGGGACAGATATTATGTCACGGACCATGTTATCCAGTATTTTGATACCAGGTTATTACTTTAGTCCCAAATCGAATCCCTCGTGTATTCCTAACACAATACGAATAATACATCTAACAGAGTTTAATGTGATGTAACTATTATATTTTAACCTTATCACAGATGTTGAGGTCTGCCCCGTGCGCTACGAGGAGCCGGACTATCTGTGTGTGCTGCCTTTCGACGGCGAGGTGCAGGGCGGTCTGCAGGTTGGCGTTCTGGAGGTCGGGACGCGCGCCCCCACGCACCAGAAGCTCGGCCACCTCCGCGTGGTTGTTCAGCGCGGCCAGGTGCAGTGCCGTGTACCCGTCGTCCTTTGCATCGTCCACTATCCACGGCCGGGGCAGCTTGCCCAGCATTATTTTCATGGCGCTGAAAAGAAAGAAGAAAGGTTATTCGCGTGCAATCACGTTTTATTGTACATTACTTACAACTTTAAATATACTTTATAAAAACTTAGGTAATTTTTTTTTCAAGTTTTGGTACATACGTTTTCATGATGTTATTAAGTATTGCTCGTCCTATTATATTATTGCTTTTCTATATTACCCGTCTTAATCACAATTTGATAAAGGGGTCACCGGTTTAAATTTTGTCAGGTATCCTTTCACTAGTAAAAAATAAAAATTGCTTTATGTAAATGTAATTGAAATGGTGGAGAAATAATAATCCCATCACATAAGCCTGTCTATAATCAGCCACCAAGAAGTAATACCGAATAAGGGTTTCACAATACACATGTGAGCATTTATTCTCCTTTATGATAAATGGAATTCTTGTGATTTCTTATTCTTTATCTAACAGACAATATTGAATTAAAGTAGAACACCAATCGATTATCGTTAAGTTAAATAAATTAAATTTAATTTGGTCCTTTAAACAGAAACCTAATAAGCATTATTAAACTATATACAGATGCATCTAATTGCAAGACTAAATGCGCAAAAGGGAGGCAATGGTGGAATGGTGAGGTCTAATTACATTATGTTTGTAGGAGCGTACAGGAAACATTCTGTCTCTAAGGAAAATGGCTCATTAGATCTTTCCCTTTTCTATACATATATAAAAATGGCCATTGGTTCTATTAAATGAAGCTTATGATTGAATTATTATCAATATATTTTGTGCAGTTTCATATAAATATTCCCATTGTTGCCATCATCAAGTCAAGATATAAAACATAACGTCTTCATAATGATTAAAAAAATACCATTTATTCACTCACGCACAATCTGGGCTGAATTTAAAAATGTTCCAGTATTAACTTACAGGCTCCAAGCATAAGCATCTCGCAATATTTAAATTGAATTAATTTGAAATATAAACACTTCTGTGATTTAAAATTAAAGTTGGATAGATACTCGCGACCATTATACTCGCGAGCTTATACTCTCAATCGATAAAATCGGAAATTGGTGAGAGAACTAATGGAGAGATGACTCAAAAGCAGTCGCAGGAGGTTGGATGAGGTAAGCATCAAGTATTTGACGGAAAATGAGGTAGACCAATTTCCAACAGTGGATTGCAATATGTTCAAGTTATATAGGTACATAAAAGTTCTAAATCATCAGGTATGATAAATATTATTTAGATTTTTCAAAAGTATAAAATATTGATTCTAAAGTAAGTCAGACTGTATTTAGTCCCTGTGTATCAAAGTTGAACAATGTCTTAATCAAAAATACTGGTACTTCAATAAATGGGCAGAGTATACAAATTTGAATAGTATTTAAATTATATCAAAAACAAGCGAGGCCCGGAGTAGGTAAAGTTGATTCGAAAAATAATTTCGTCTGTACACGAGCTGTTTCTACTTCTAAATCTGTTTACGTTTGTTGCTGGGGGTAGCGTTTTTGCTCCACGTTGTTTTTTTAGCATCCGAATATTACGCCCCGCGAAGGCGGCTTTGCGTTGTCACAGTTTACACTAGAGCACATTGGACTAAAAAAATAATATATTTTTTAATCAACCATATTTGCGCTACTGAATTTATTTGACATACTTCTGATAATATTTGTCACGAAAGTGATTAAATGTATTATGCTTGGAGCCTGTCAGTTGACATCGTTACGTAAATCAGTAATGAAATTCACTCAGACATTCTTTGAGCACACGTAGTTACTTCGCTACCTAAAAGGTAAATTGTATTAAGCCATTAGCGAAAATTCGTTGTATAACTAACACTGTAATATTGATTTACCAGTTTCTGTTCTGAATGAGGAAAACCACAACCTCATGCATACTTGTGTAGATATTTTAATGGTAAGGTGAGGGGTCCAACTGCCGGAAATTACTCGTATTGTATGAACGTTAACGTGTTTGTGTATGCTAACGTTAGTTTATTGTTCATCTAAGATGCTAACCAATCAATTTGGTGATGTTGCTTTTACTGAGATCAATAATAATAATACATATTTATCAAGTACACAACCATTACATGCTCGGATGTAGATACATACCACATACTGTGCATAACTATGGAGTATACCATTAAGATATAATTTAGTGAATCTTTGGGTTTTGAAGTGTTTTTGTATATGGTGTCAAGAACTCAAGACAAACTTGTCAATTGCATGCATTAAGGTTGTGTGATATATAACATTGACGTGATTAAATGTATACTGCAGTTACATCTTAGGAATCACAGATGCAGAAATCGATGACGATATACGAGGTAGTTGAACTCTACACAAAAATAGCTTGGGAGATTGCGTTTGCATCACCTACAAGGTTTATGTATCTACACAGTTACAGGCAATAGCGTTCAAACGTATGGTAAAGTTTTTCGAATACTTTTAATGCTCCTAGGGCTGTATTTAGAAAATAAGTCACACTTAATTGTTTTCTTTTTTCCTTTTCAAGTACTTTATTGGATGAAGCTGTTTAACGAAGCTGTTGGCAACAGTAAATTAGACTACACACATTTTAATATGGCGTATTACGTTCAAAGAGTAAAAACGAACGAACTAATTAAATAAGGTCAAACGTCGTCAGCGGCGGCGGCGCGCGCGCTCCCGTCCTACGCTACAGTCGCGCCGACGCGCGAGCCCGCGTTGCACCATCTGCCCGCGCACATACTCTACTATTTATTTGCTAACAACAACTTTACATTTACTGTTCCTAGTGAAATATTTAACAGTGATATTAACTCTAACTACGTTTGGATTCAGTTAACAGATCATAGCGTGTGTAAGGTTCGACAGTTTGGTGAGTTTGAGGCTCAGTATTTCTTTTCGTTCTATTTGGAGCCTTAAATTGTTGAGATTGACTTCTATTTCTTTAATTTTTATACATTTTTGATGTACCCATAGATGTATAATGAAACATTATACATTCTTGTAAAAAAACGGGCAGCCCAAATTATGTAAAGTAACCATGAGCAATAATGAGAATTTCAAGTAAATTTATAGAAATATCTTAACAACGTGTGCAACAAACATTTATCCGCTACTGACAGTTCCCTGTCGATAGCGGTTATCGATTAAGATTCATTATTCAAACAAGGCGATAAGTCTGATTTTGTATGGAGATCAGATTCATAATATCAATGAACACGACAAAGGTCAACCTTTATTTACAGAAAAGCCCGCTGTATTACAGTCTTTTTATAAGAATAAAAGGTAAACTTTAAATATTGTAAACAATTTAGTTACCATTTGTGCCGAAATATTCAACTTGAAGATTTGTGCTTAGTACTCGCGATTCTTTCAATAAAATTACCGATATAAATATTTATTTCATAACAATAATTCATTGTACTTTTTATTTGAAATATAGGTTTTATGTTGAAATTGTGATTTACAACTTACAACTTTTCGTCATATGAAATTTAATCACAAATTACAATCGAGTAAAAGCACTTGTATGTTCATTCAGACAGTCACGTCTTACATCTACGAGTAAACTGTCGACAGTTTCCTTTATGAAAACGTGTTCTGTAATATCTCAATTCAAGTAGACGCACACATACTTAATCGTAAATCTCACCATTCACATTTAACATTCAAATACGAGTAAGTCCTGTTAAGTTTTCGAATTGCTTTTTTATTCCCAACGCTCCGACCACAGGACTAAAAGCTTAATCATTTTATCTGGAAAAAGACATGTAAAAATTTTAAAATGGTCTCCAGGTTTGTGATTTAATGTTATCAGTTAGCGAATGGTACTTTCCATTAGTTCACCAATTAGATGGTAAGGAAATTTGGAATGTTTTAATTAACATGGTACTTTCAGTTCCTGCATTCCCTGGAACGTCATCAACAATATAAGGGGAACACAAACAATGCATTAATTTGGTCACTACAGTCGTGAGCATCACAATTTATGTCTCATAAACTCAAATCATCGGAAAAGGCGCTACGAGCGATGGTGATCAAAGAGAAATGGACCAACCGTCAGCGCTATTCGAATAAACATAAATCTTAGTTTCGGTTATCATATAAGTGTAGAAATTTTGCTGTAATAATTCCGATGAAATAAGGATTATGCGTGTAGGTGTAGAAAAGTCCACCAAAAACAATGACGTTCTGTATATATAAAGGTAGATACGTCATCCGAGCCTCATAAACGAACCGCCGAAGAGAGTACAGTTTGTACTCTTTTGTTAGGGTAAATGTGTTCGAAATATGTGTATGTGTGCTGTCACTGCATTTGGAACACTTTTTTTGATTGTTTTGTGAGTATATCACGAATCCATACTTTTTTACATCATTGACCAAAAATCGTTGATTTATACGCACTACAGTGATAGACCACTCCTATTTGTCATTACTCGTATCTGTCATAACTCATAAGATATTATTTCATAATTTTACCTTTTATTTATAAATTTTAAAATGTAAGTAGTGGCTATTGTAAAATAACGAAAAAGTTGGGTATAATATAGTATCGCGAAGTTTTTTGTACATAGTACTAATTTTGTAGAGAATACTTTTGTTCTAACACCAACCTTTCACTTTTTTTGCACCATGGGCTACGTTACTTAAGTTTTAGGAAGGATCCTAAATCTGTATATTTTTTTTCTGGCAAGAAATACCTATAGTCTACGTTACTCAGGATGAATGTAGTTTTCCAATGGTGAAAGAAATTATACAATCGGCTTAGTAGTTTTTTAGTTTATAATGAGCAAACATACACAAAAATACGAATATTTCCTCTTTAGAACATAAGTAGTGTAGATTATCAATTTAAATAAATAAAAAATCATTCAACATAGCGCATTGTCGTTTTATTCGGTAGTAAGTATTTTTGTTTAATCAACCTCTTGTACATTATTGACAAATTTTATCTATTTATATATATTTCTTATAAATGACTCCACGATATAGTTTAATCATGTATTGGTAAAATTTGGTGTTTTTGTGTGATTAATAAATCGTGCCAATTGCCTACTACTACTGCTACCCATCATGGAACTAAAAAATGATTCGTATTATTTAATATTATGTACAGTAAAAAGTTAAATAAATTAATATTGATATGATCTTAGATATTCCTTGATCAAAAAGTCATTCTTGTTGCCATTCTATTGTGGAGCCATGAGATGATCTGTGAACACTGAAAATGTTCATGGATGAATGTTCAATGGCTGTGTCGGTTGCCTTGTAAATTGAAGACAAATAGGCATAAGTTATGGCTGCCAATAACAGCTAACTTCACAATGTGTGACGTAGCTTGGCGTCTGTATATGCGAAACAATCAAGTAGTGAATCATCGCACTATAGCACTGTGCACTATGGCGGAGTATTCCAGAATATTAGCTAAGCTGTTGTTCACTCACAGATTCCATTAATGAATAATGTAACGTAGAGTCGCGACGATAGAATTTACAGGGAAGATATGAGTTCTCCATGCGATCATATTCCTACAGTGAGCTGATTCCCCACGGATCCCGAATAGTAAGTTATGGAAATGTGCGATTGGGGCAGCAGCGGGCACTAGTGGCCAATAACAATGTCGCATTAATATTCAACAGACGCTCTTCGACGGCCGGCCGGTTGCTCTGAGGACAGCATCGCCCCTATTCTTTACTCGCTCCGGCCATCTTACTAGCTGATCGGATCAAATGCTAATACTTACAAGGAGTGCATTAAAAATAATCCATACTTGCTTCTTACCTTCGTAGAAATTACTTCTCAATCATATGGTCCAGACATATAGATAGGAAAACACGGATAGGTATTTTATACTGCACCAATTACGTAAACAATCAGTGGTATATGGCAGCCACTAAGTGCTAGTGGCAATAAGGTCGCTGTTTGTACTACTCTTATTAAATTGCATTATTTTGTTAAATAATAATTTGTATTTTGATTCGAATATAATAAGTAGGTATAATTGGGCAGATCTATGTCCAGCAGTGGTCTGCGAAAGGCTGAAAGAGAGAGAGGAGTAGGTACATACATTATTAAGTTTATAGAAAAATTCAATTCTTCATAAAAAGAACGCCTCTCTCTACACTCAACTCTACAATTAGATATAGTTCGGACATGAAAAGGAAAATTCATTTGTTAATTTATTGGAAGTGTAAAAACTAAATCGTATAGGTTGATTTGTTCTATATTGTTGATTTTGTGAAGAATATAACAAATTGTTTTCCTATTTACCCGATTGCCAAGGGAGGCTATGTTGCCTGCTGCAGCCTAAATGGATTGATGGATTTTAACATTATGAGGTGTCATTAAATCTGTCTTCATAGCGCAAGTATCACTGGGTACATTAAAAGTATAACAATTCAAAATGGCGAACATGAAACTCATTTTGTAAGTTTAAAAAAAATATTTTTTAATTCCATCGAGCGGGGCATCGTTGAATAGGTCTTTCAAAAATAGTTTTAGTGTGAATTTAATTAATTGTTACCTACACATTATGTACATAACCTAACCTAACCAACAGTTCCCGATTTAAATAAATTTAATTAAGCAAAATTCATGGCGCTACAGTTCAATCATTCAATTTTATTGTTATAAGAATAGATTTTTCATTCGGAGTTGCAAAGAAGCGCGGACGCAGCATAATAAGTCTCCGCTTCAAAGTTTTAAGCGCGGAACCCGAACAACTGATCGGCAGTTTCTTTTTACAACTTTCCAACATTGCGGCATCGAAATGCTAACAAAACCATGTTGCTTTCAAGCAGACAAAAGATGAGTTGGCTGTCGTCCCACTTGTTTGTAGACGAAACTTTGCCAAAATTCTTTTATTGACTGAGTGAACGAAGAGCCGTGCATTAGAGCGGAATTAATAATACTTGGACATATCTTGGTTATGTCATTACATTCGTAAAAAAAGCGCTGTTATTCACCTAACGCTATTAAAATAATTAATTAAAACATCATACCTACATCAGCTATTCTTCAAATTGTATGTAAGAAATAAGAGAGATTTCGTAACCTATTTTGTTTAATTGAGAACTTTTATATTCTAATTTGAGAGGTCAGTGAACGGCGGTGCTGCCAGAACTCGATATCGGAACTATGTATAGATCGACAACCCCGCGGGAGGTGACAGTGGTGGATGGTGTTCTACTAATAATAGCATCCCCTCCAGCGCGCGACCATTGGAACGCCGACGGGAGCGCGCACATGTGGACTCCGCCGGCATCCAACTCTGCGTGCACGTTTATTTTCGATACGGTCGTCACGCGGCGCGGTTCACGGTGCTCCTTACATAAGGGAGCCTTCTTGGAGTCCGCGAGCGAGGCTCCTTGGTGCAGCTTGGCCGGTCGCGCGTTGCACGTCGGTGCACGTTCGGGAAACCGATCCGGTGGACGCCTGCCGCCGGTTCTATTTCGGGAAAATACAAATTTGGAATGGATGGTACTCGCGAACGTAAGCGAACTCCATCGGTTGAGTCCATTTTTAGAGCTGGTCTGCGCGTGCGCACCGAGCGCGCCGCCAGTGCTCCGCGAGCGGCCACCACGCCGCGTCGCGCCCCCGCGCTCGCCGCCCGCTCCAGGGACTTGCGTCACCGCACTACCGCCGCACCACCGGACTGAACCCGCGCCCCAACCATCGCACAATGACCATGAACAATCCACCGAAAAAGCCTTGCGCGAGTTCCGTGCTTCCTTACTTCCCATAGTGCTTATGATCGTATGGAATGTAAAGAAGTATGGAGCTGCGCGGGCGTATCCACGGGTTTGGAATTCGCCAGCATCGACCACATGTGTGACTGAAGTTTTTTTTTCAAGAAATTTTGTGTTGTTTTATAGTTAACTCAGTGAGTAAATCTGGTTGGTGTGTCACCGTTCACAGTGCAACACATTCTTGGATTTAATCAATCGTATTTAATGATTTTAAAGATTTAAAAAAGATATCTTGTAAACTTACTGAAAAAATATGCAAAATCTTTTTACCGTTTTTATAAGAATTAGCCTACAATTCGATAAAATTTAAATCAAGTAAAACGTTATAATGTAACAGTACCGTATTGTTAGTTAAATGAGAATTGTTTATTTGGTGGCAAGTTGTCGTAAAATAACATCTGGCGTAGGTTCTGACTAAGGCAACATAAATAAACGTCGGGCCAACGTCGACGGGAGCTCGGAATTTCTCTCCGAACTCTAAATTATATTTAGATAAAGAGAGGGCTAGGCGGACTTTACGTATTGAAGGTTTTGATTACATATAATTGTGTATTTATTTTAATATAAAAAATTATAGGTCGTCAATGTCTTCCCTTCAATTAATTTATATCCAAAGACCAAAAACTAATACATGGTTTAGAAATTAACATTGTAATAAATTTATGCAGATGTTTTCAATTGTTAGATATTTATGTTATAAAGCATTTTAATTCTCAAAATTTGTTACGTAACCGGTGAATATTGTGTTAGTTTAGGTCGTAAACATGTGTTGAACTATTGTTTCATTGTCAGGGTCTTCAACAGAGGCGAATGGCAAAATGTGGGCAAAAAACAAAAGACGGGTCGGCGCGTTAGGGCCGCGCCTGCGCCACATCTGGGGGCACACTGCATCTCATTATTGCGCCGGTCGCGCCTGACCGCCCCGCGCCGTTCTCATCATGCCACATCTCGCTACTCGTCAACCATACCCTGGCCTTTTGCTATAAGTTACCAGCCGTTAAGGTATGGTTCACTTACGACAGCTTGTAGGTACTATTACTGCTGTTACAAATAGGGCGGTGCTTATGAACGGCATTGATCTGATTGCTTGCTGTTCAATGAAATCTAAAAATATTGTTTTTGAGATGAATTTTGTATGTGTTGTTCTTTCGGCAGTGCATTGCTGATCAAAGGCACAGTCGTTATTTTGTGGTGGTAAGCCTCAATAGACAATGTTTAATTATTATGTATGTTATTGCAGATAAAATGCGTTTTTTTTAACTTTCTTAGAAGTTCTTTCTACCTACTCCCCACAGGAAATAGGCGTGGCGTGGTGCGAGTATGTATGTCTGATTTCTCACCCTAATCACGATTAAATAGAATTTTTCGTTCATCATCACATAAAAAGCTTCAAATGTGTCAAATTTTGCAAATTGACAGCTTTAAATATTACATTTCAAAATAAAGTAGAAATATATAAAATGTATTAGTCATTTACAAAAATATTTTCATATGTGTCTTTATTTAAACTCAATTGTCATATTTTTGAAATTTTCTTTCATCGTCAACTCGTCTAAATACACAAACAGAGAACCCAGAAATACATAATATTGGTACCTATCATGCAATACTAATAATATTTTTTTACAGACACGATTGACGATATACATCAATCAAAATCAAATCGTAAGAACAACGTAAGGTTTTAGGGTCCAATAACTGCATAAGGGTATGTAGCCAGCCATTAGCCAGGTTCCGTTCATTGTTTCAAGAGCAATGGCGGACGGGAGCGGGAGGCGAGGGGTGCGCGCGCGAGCAATAACAGCGCGCACGCATTACAATCGGGATCACGCAGGCGCGAGCGATCGAGGCGCGGCCGTCGCCGGCCAGGGGCGACACTCCAGTATTAATACTTTCATGGACTACAATTATATTTGTATATATTTAAATATTTCATTCACTCGCCAACATTCCATAACAAAATACCATTACATACATTATCATCAGCCTTTAACGTTGCTCTTCAGGGCAAAGGCCTTTCCGCACAGCATAGCTATGGAAGACATGTTACATATAAACGAACACTGAAGGTGATCATTAGATTATCGATTTCTGTTGTCTGGACTAGCCTCTAATACTCGTTCATAACTTTAACCTCCAAACTTTTACTTAACTCTATTTGTAACAAAAAATATTTGCCAAAAATAAGTTAGTTTTACTGATACAGATCAACTTTCATCAAGCATATCCGCACTATCATAATATTCGATTTACTGTCAATCATTAAACTCAATCATATGCTAATGCAATCGATATAAATAATATAAAGTTGATAAATTGCCAAATGGAGACATTTCCTGTAAAACATTTCAACACTGTAACTTTTTAAGACATTTAAAATTATTCAAATCCACTTTCAAAATGTCGCTTATGAGCAAGTATAGTTTGATTGGTTCGTGAATTCGTGTGGACCATACTTAAGGACCTACATGCCTTAAGATGTCTAGTAGTAGTCAAAGTTATTTCTTATGAAAGTAAAAACAATTCAGACACATTTAGCCGATGTAAAAACGCAACGACCTTCTCATTAAAAAAGTAATTTTATTATTTTGCTTAAATCATTTCTACCAATATTTTTACACAGATTCCTAAAGCAATAATAAATATGCCTTATTTTACCATATTTATTATGCTTTTATTAAATATAAGATAACTTTAAGTATACATTTTTGGGATCAAGTTCCGGTCACTAATGTTATTGTTGGCATCCCTAATTGTATGGGACATGCATGGCTGACAATAATACACACTGACAGCGATGCCTAACCGATTTATAATGTCGTCACAAAGGATTTGGGAGATTGTGATCACTTAAGGAGTCATTTGGTTATGATTCACTTCACTCCATATTCCAGATAATTTATTCAATAAATTGTTCATTGAACATTAATAAAAACTTGGAATAACATTGAATGTTCAACTGAAAATACGCAAATATGATGTTCCTGAGGCAATAAAATTGTGTAGTATTTTTATATCGCTAAAGTTTTAACTGATAACAAAATAAAAATTAAGTTGAATTGAAGCCCGGCTATGACACAAGCGATGTTTTAACGCCGCAACAAAATAGTTATCGTGTAAAAACCCATAGTAAAAAGAACTAGCTTTATTATACAATACCATAGACACAGATTAAATAATAATGTTCCGATTCAGTATCCAGCCGATCCGCGCCCTTTAATAGTGCACGCCGTTTACTACTGCACAAAGGAGTTTTCTATGAGAAAGGGATCTTGACCTACCAGTTTGTTCAGAATGTTCCACACTCAAAAACAATTTATTCATGCATCCATGCAACGACTACGCTAACAAAAGAATTCAAAACTAGACAGGGGGGATAATGAATACTAGACAAAGACCATTTTAATAGAGTTACTTGCGTGCAATTCGGTTTAGTTATTTTTATTCGGATGAATGCTTTCGTGTTTGTTAACAAAAAAGTTCGGGACCAGCAGAATGGTAAGCTGTTGTAATTTACAAGTCCTGGGCAGGGTAGGTGAGCGTTTTTATTAGATTATGTATGCGATGGATATCCTGTTCTTGGTTGATGACGCGCAAAAATAACTACCACACGAATATTTGGCCCGGCTCCAGAGGCCGCAGAAAGTCTCCTAGTGCTTCACCACACTCAATGTGTCTATTCTGTGTGTATTGATTTATGCGTAAAACTTTTTTGTGTATGGTTATGTATAACTATCAATGGCTAGATCATTTGCCACGAGTAAAGATTAACATGGTGTGCATTATATAGCTCTTTTTCTTTTGCCAGTTCAGTGACCAGTAGGAAGCAGGAAAACAGTTCGTCTGTGTCTTTATGAGATACTATAGTAAATTATTAACAAATATTGTTACGCAGTGAATCGGTAGGTTCTTAAATTCTACAACTATAATTATTTATTTAAGATAGCTTCGATATTATGACACCAAAGTCGTAAAATTATGGTGCATTTTATCTTACTTTTGATGATACTAGATTTAATTTTTAATCGGTACCTTTATAGGTATTCATCATCATCATCAGGCCTTATCTATCTTTTCAGATGATTGAGGCATTCAATATTATTGTATTAATAATATAAATGTTTAAAGTGAGTAGTTGTTATTATGTAAGATCTTTTAGAGAAAAAAACATGGCATGCTTTAGGGTAATTGAGCTTATGCGGCTCATAATGTAGTTGGATTGATAGCAATCTAAATATTTTATCAAGTAAAAACAACTTTTGGTTAGTTATTGTTGTTATGAGTATTCATTACATAAAAATACATTTAATGCTCCTATTTTGTGCTAGATTTCTCAAGCCTCTATTATTCACATTTAGTTTCCTTTAGCTACTATTTGCAAGTTGATCTATCAGGCCGTAGGGTAACCTATAATTCGCTTGCCAAGATGCGGCCTTCACTCCAGAACTCGTCCGCTTCAACGGTCATCGGTCTTGCGACATAATTGTCTGGCTGACTGTCACTACAAATTTCTGTTCTGGCTAACTCTAGGTGACTTTGTTTTCTCACGGATGCTATAGTGTGATTCTAAGTTTCTGAATGATTATCTCTTTTTAAATGATAACTGAAAATATAAGCTTATTTATGTTATTTTCAGCAGGCATCTGTGGGCTAGGCAATAAAATATAAACAAATATTAACATTTGTTACTATTTGTTTAAGTATTTGTGTTCAATTTGTGAACTCATATTATTTCTACAGTGCAAAATATGATCTATATTTTGCACTGTAGAATGTCATGGTCTGGCGTATAATTTACCATCAGTGAGAAAAGGAAGCCAGTGTAAGATTTTTTTAGTGTTATTTTGAGCATCAAGCCTGTCCACATTAAAAACACGTCAATACAATGTACCGTTTAGGGGTGAAAAAAAAGATGATAAATAATAAATATCCACTGACATTCACACAGCGCCATCTAGCTCCAAGTTAAGCGTGAAGCCTGTATTATGGGTACTAAACAACGGATAAATATACTTATATACATTTTTTGTCAAACACCCAGACCATTACTAACAGACATGTTCATGCACACAAATGTTTGTACTGCCCGGGGCTTGAACCCGGAACCCTTTGGGTTGCAGTCGACCTCTCAACCGCAACACCAAATGGGTCGTCGATATACATTCACTTTCACAATTGTAATTTGAAAAAAGACCTCACACTTTTTTCTTTGACACTTTTTTACTTGTCTCCGGGCTCGCACACGGCCTCAGGTGGCATCACAGCTTAATAAATAGCCAACAAGGTATCAAGGTTTTTAAATGAAACTTAAAACTAGTAGTAACTGAGATATAATGGTTCCCAGCATACATTTTTGAGATCCAGCCGGGGTTTTGGAGGCCCGTTATCATATAGACTGACTAGACCTGTGCAGATAAGTCCGGGATCCGGGATAAGTCTCCCAATTATGCAAATTTTTCTTCATCTAGTTAAAGCTGTAATATAGAATGAATATTGTAGACTTTAGTATAGATTTTCGAGAAACATGGAACAGTAGCTTTATAAAGTTTCAAATCTTTCGCCAAGTAAGTCGCTTGGCATATAAAAGTAACGGTAGGGTGTCGTGACATTACTTGATGAACTTATTAACATGATAGAGATAATTTTCCAGTAGCGACGCATACGATTTCTTATTGAACAATGGGGAATATAACACTTTTGTACTTTCGATACTTCTAATTTTATTAAATATCTGTATGTACATATGCAGACAATTTTTCATGTACTAACTACATAGTTATAGGAGTAAATTTAAAAACTTATGTATTGGGATTTCGTTTAAAGCGAGAATGAATGTCTCCAACCCTGGTAAACAATCAAGGTTATTCTTGTTAAATTTACATGACTCAAAGATGTTAAGGCAAGGTAATGGCAACAACCAATTCCTTAAAGAGCGATCTGGATGTCTGATATGGAGGCACATCAAATAATGTCAGCAAGCACAGAATGAGAAATACTCTTGTGCACTTTAATACTTTTAGGCCAAGATCATAGCGCAAAATGAAAGGAACATATGCATGATATGCTGCATCGATCGAGCATCGGTCAGTAATATATCGAAGTCTTTTAGTACAAATAAACAAAACATTTATTTTATTATATACCTACTCATTTGTGATTTCCAGTTAATAAGTATGGCAAACTGTTTGTGTTATTTGACAAAACAATTACTAGTTCAGTGCACATAGCAATATATGGTTTCTGTTCTGAGTCGTCATACTACCGAACTTGATTGTTTTTTTTATTTGTGATGGTTCTTATAAACTGATAAAAAATGCTTAGAATAAAGTAGCAGCAGTAAACAAACGGATCAAGTAGCTTCACTTTATTAAATATTAAGAATTAGTTTATTCTTATTGTTACTTTGATAATCCAAACCACCGGAGGAGCCGGAGCGCGCATAAGTCTTAAATCAACATTTATCTAAGAGTAGCTGCACTTGTGAAAGGGTTAATGTTTCACTTGTAATTTTGAGGGAAAATATCTGGCATTGAGTAATATCGAGGTAAATATATTAAGTTAACGAACACGAGATTGGTTCTCTTAATTAATCAATCAACGCGCAATGTAACATCTGTAGTGCTTACTATTCATCCATTACCACATGTTAATTAATTTAAGTTGGGTATCTTTTTCCGTATATGCACGATAATATTACCGAGCATATGTAACATTTCGACCGAAACCCTTAAAATTATTTTTATGTCTGTCTTTATATAAATAAAAGGAAAATTAAAGAGTATTATTAATCTAAGCTAAAGCTAACTTGTATGTAAATAGTCACATATTTTTACTATCATATAGTAAGATTTATATGATTGTATGATCAGTAGATCACATTAATTGATCATCAGCAGCTTATTTTATTATGTTTTTATGATTCTAATATATTTGTTCCTACTCCCATTCTTAACTAGGGTGTCGTACCAGGCGACTAGGGGACATTGTACCAGATGGTGGATAGCAGCATATTTACTCCCAAAAAAAGCGCCAATAAAATAAACCACCTGGCATCCATAGAAATTATCCATACTCTGCTGGAGGCTAGACGTACAGGGCGGAAGAACGGGAATTGCTGATACTAAAGGGGTAAAACTATGTCCAGCGGTGGCCTGTGAGGCATGCAGGTTGAGGAGAGCTAATCGTTTAAATCATATAAACGTGTTGTGTCCATGGGGACTTTAGTCATATACCTTTAATTATTTAACTATTTACTTTATAATAACATACAGCACTAGCAGCAAATCTAAGTAATCCTAAGTGATACGCCGTCATTACGACTTGAAACTCACTGGTGAAAGTCTATTCCCAAAGCTCCTTAGCGAATTGATTGAGTTAGGTTATGTAGAAAGGTACAAGAGTTTCTTTAAATATAATCGTAAAGTTATACGATACCATGATGTAAAAGATGCAAACTATTATAATTACCTAAAAATATATGAGTATTAGTTACTCACAGTTTTGGTATAGGTATGCGTATAGTTCAGTTTAAAATATTATTCAGCACTTCGAATTTAAAATTAATGTTATAAAATATTTTTAATATTTTATACCAAACAATATAACAAACTACGAGTGGAAAAATTCAAATATTGATATATGATTTATTTCGAAATTCTTTTAATTAATAATGAGTGGCAATTTAATCGCTAATGGTTAGTCTTCGAAAGCAAAGTAAACAATTAGTTGAGGATAGATAGTAAACTTTCCTATACATAAAATGGAAGTAAGCTTAGTAAGTTGATTGTTAAATGAGTAATTAGTAGCATGTGTGTTCGGGGTCGTCCCTCCAGCGCCATCAGTAACGCGCCGCCTGCCCGGGACTGCGCTCAGCCGCCCAGAGTATAATAAACCGACACCAAATTATCTTTTCAAACAATTAGTAGAGACTTATTGCACAATGAAATGTGTTCAGCAAAATACTTATTTTAATTACCCTGCACATTATTCGCTATCTATGTTAACTCGAAAAATAACACAATAGCGTACCTTACGAACAATTAACTAAAGAAATGAAATAATATTATTTTAATCATCACATACAATCAGTCTAATAATGTCATTTTTACAAAAAATGTGTCTGAGAAAGCGTAACGCCTGATGGTTTTCGTCCAGACAAAACATGTTTAATTGGAATGAATGCGTTGAGTATTTTAGGAACCGTTTGCGTATAAATATTTATGGAATAAAGATAGGGATCGGCGTTTCTAAATGATTTTAATGTATATTTATAACAATATTCGTCAAGATATCTTAACATACTTTTGATATTAGTCTTTTGAATTTCTTAGCTTTCTGTACCTGTATTAAATATCAGTGTTTGATTAAAATGCTGAACTACTAACAATACTGACAAGTGGTTTAGTTCCGAACTTGGACTAAAACTCCAAGCCAATTTTTTCATGGTATGAATCAGTTGAGATTTTGATCGGAGTACCTACTATGTTTTTGTAAGCCCGGTTGCTAGGCACACACTGAATCAGATTAATTGGACAGTCAAGTATTAAATAAAGCCTGACACTGTACTACAATCTGGTTACTTACCTAAGGTAAGCTATATAATGACTTGATAAAGTTCATATACTTTCGTAGGAAATGTTAATAATTTAATAAGAAATATAAATAGTATTTTGTAGTCAAAGTGTTTAATAGTCATAAGAGCGAAAGGTGGGCAAAACCATTAAATAGACCAGGAACGGGCGGCCATCATAGTGGGAGGCGTATCACTCAACGAGGCCCGCGGCGCAAACCATTGCTTAAAAATGAGTTGAAAACATTGCTACAGTGCCGTCGGGACCGCCGTTATAGCGGGCTCGATTTTTGATGTCGATATAACAACACTCCCGAGCCGAATGTATCATATTTTACTTCCCACCACCGTGTAACTGGCGCGTTGTTTGAGTTGATATCACATTCACTAAAACCGGGACACAATGTACTCCATGTTAATTAAGCTCGTTCGTGTCGCTTAAACTAGATACGAACGTATCTAGCTCTCGGTATTCTCACCTTACCTAACTATAAATTATATTACCGTCTCAAGTTCGATGAAACTACGACGGTTTCGGTTTACTTAGGCAAATTCGCATAGAACTACACTGTATTTATTATACAGCTAGACAGTCCTCATCAACCGCTATAATAGATCAAAGAAACTAAAATAAAATAACTCGTCGGCTCTATTTCAGCACTGGATAATATGCAGACGAGTATCGGGCCCGCTAGGCAAAAAAGACATCTTGGTGAATCGAAACAGAAAGAAAGGTTTCTCAAGGAATTTTATGTTGGGAATAATCCCGAAAGCAGCCGACACAATTCTTCATTTCATTCACGTTCCCCCGCGATGAAACTTTTTCTCTGCAATTTTTCTGTGGAGGGCGGGGAGTTATCAGGTGGGGCGCTTTGCGAGTCTCAGCACGTACGGGCGTCGGCCCCGCCGCCTTCTGCCGCCCGCTGAATACAAACTTCATTAGCCGTTTGATAATTAGCCCGTTAAACGCCCCTCACTCACTCACCTACGATCTTATAAACCAATCCCCCTGACACAAACACAAATATTTTCTTTACTTAAACAATCCGATGTTAAGCTTGTAACGACAATATAATTATTAATTGATACCATTCACAAAGATATATATCTACCTACACGAGAAATGCTAAAAAATTTTACTTGTATAATTTTTAGATTATCATCATCAGCTCATTAACTTCCCCACCGAAGGGCACGAGCCTACCCGCATAGGGTGATTAGGCCTTAGTCGTCCACGCGGGCCCAGTGCGGGTTGGACGACTTCACGCACAGCCTTTGAAATTCATCGCAGTCATGCTCCTCACGATGTTTTCCTTTACCGTAAGAGCGTCGGATATCGTACATATATTTTCGGAAATTCGTAACCACATTGGTACGTGCCGGGATTTGAACCTCAGCCCTCCCGGTAGGAAGGCAACAGTCCACACCATTGAGCCACCGAAGCTCTCAGATTATACAAGTAAAATTTGTATAATAAAAGAAAAATGATTTTCAATATTTAGGATTTTTGTTACGATATTATTTACACGTGTCGAATGTACCTGTTAAACGATTTTTCAACATATTAAACGGATAAATCTTTCTTTCATCAAAATCAAAAGTGACGTACCTACATCGTTTCTAGGTATCGAAGAATACAAATAACCTAGAAGTTAAAAATAATATCACATTAATGTTCATTTGTACGATTACCTTATTAGAGTTTATAATTTTGATAAAATTAATTAATGTTAAGGAATAAAATGTTTGAAAGCAATTTTTATAATTTATTTGAGTGTATCCGCTAAGGGAAACTTCAAGGGACGGATAATAAAAAAATGACAATTCAGCCGGAACGTCTGAGGAAGGAAGCGAAAAACAAAAGAAAGTGCGAACGAACGTAAAGCAATAGGGAGTTAGAAAAATTAGGAAACAATGAAGCAGGAACCGTGTCGCTGTGTGAGTGTCGGACGACGCGGGTGTCGCAGCGCTTCGGCGAGATCCCACGGCGGCGCCGCTTATTCCCCTAAAATACGTTATATCCCTCTAAAAACATTCTGTAAAAAACTAGCCAAATCTCGATGGCGCTGCTTGTTCATCTCTAAAAAGTAATGAAATCTAGATAAAGTCGTGCCAAGCCTTAGGTACCTTACTGCGATTTCGTTATTACTATGATTTATAAATCAATAAATATCTACTGACATTCACACAGCGCCATCTAGCCCCAAGTTAAGCGTTAAGCCTGTATTATGGGTACTGAACAACGGATAAACATACATATATACATTTTTTTTGTAAATACATACATATTATATATAGAAAACACCCAGACCATTACAAACAGACATGTTCATGCACACAAATGTTTGTACTGCCCGGAGATCGAACCCGGAACCCTTGGTGTTGCTCAACCGCAATACCAAATGGGTCGGATTAATGTTGTATGACTTGGCCGTTGAACATTTACGGTCTTATTTAAATGTTTTTTTTTCATGCAAATGAATATGTATACAGTAGGTATATATTACCAATATAACTTTTTTTAGAAAATTTAATTTGTAAATTTTTTCGAGTAATCTCTGAAATGGCTGAACCGATTTGGACGGGACTTTTTTGGTAAGTTGCTGATATAATAAGGAAAATCGAAGGCTACTTTTATTTTAAAAGAAAAAAACAATTTGCTTTAGAATAATAAAGTAACGATGTTACGCGCACACGTCGCGTGAGCATCTTAACGTTACTTAACGAAGCGTTTGTAATAAAATTTAGTATCAAGTTAGCTGATTCCTTGGATAAAAACATAGTCTACGTTTTATGCGGGGGAATATCGTATACCGCGGGTAACTTCGCGGGGCACAGTCAACCACCCAATATGTCCGACTCTTAGTGACTTACACGTATACTTTAATGTTAGAAAATCACGGAGTCACCGCGGCACAGGCAAATAGTTGCTTAAAAGATGACCTCGATCCTAATTAGAACACTGTAAACTTAATTTTCACATGATGTGTTTTTTTTAAATTTTCGAATTTAAATATAATAAAATATAGGTAAATAAATATTATTTATTCTTTTATACATATGGCATATTGATATGTATACAACAATGATTTGTACCAAGTTTGAGGGGCATCCGAGGAACAACGGATGAAGCAGTAGCGATTTGCCAATTCGCACCGTACCAGTACGGTAGATTTCAGTTCAAGCCTCTTCATACTGATAGTCTATTTATATAGAATAGTTTAAGAGCTGAAATAAACAGTCTAGTTTTGGTTTTGCGGTTTTGGGTCAGCAGAGATAAGTCGTGTAGATTCAGAAGATTGGCTCTACATGAGTAGAGATACAAGACTAGACTACAAGATCTCATGATCTGATATCTTTTTCACAGGGCAAACCTTATGTGGTCGTCTTCTATGATGTCAAAAAGTATGGATTCGTGATATGCTCACAAAATAATCGAAAAAAATGTTCCGAATGTGTAAGTGTGCTGTCACTGCATTCGGAAAACTTTTCCTGATCGAATTTCGAACATATTTACCTAAACTAAAGAGTACAAAATGGACTCTCTCTCTCTTTTATAATTTAGTTTAATTTGTGTACTTGCATAATTTTGTATAGTGTCTCAATTTACTTAGAATTAAATTTTAGATAGAAAATAAATAATCTTAATTATAATTTCAGACGAATAATGACCAACATTCAACTTCTACACTACCCCCGTGCAGTACAAATCTTTGTTTCATATATACCTTGTACATACAAAGATTTGTATTAATACAATACAAAAATGCATGACTGATGCTGTTGGTCTGGGTATTTCCAATAATAATGTTATGTGTATAACGTACTGGTAAAAGTTATGTAAGTATATTTATCCGTATTTATTGTCCCCAAAATGATACTAGTCGTATTTATTAACAATGTGCATTGTGCATTGTCTTAGCTAAAACTCAGGCTATTTCCTTTGACATATGTTTGGCCTGGCAACGAATTCAAATCACGTTCAGTACATTTTTATGTGAGTTTTTTATAGTTTTTGAGTAAACATTTGGCTACACAGGCATATGTATATTGATAATAGCTGTATCAATATATATATGCATGTAGCAGCACTTGTACACAGGTAGCCAGAGTTTATTTAAAAAATAAAAACACAAAGACTTGCAACGATCTGCGTATGGCCAAAGAGTCGAGACAAACAGTGATTGTTTGATTTTTGACCATCCGGGTGGCTCTACAATGTATGCGGTCAAGACGAAGGAGGTATTTTGGCGCTCCATCCCAAAAATGCGAGAAATCTTCCACATGTGGATGTGTCCTGTGCCTTATAAAGCTGAGGACGCTGGTGGGATGGGGGCGATTGCTTCCCGCTGTGAAGTACACCCAGCTTCTTTAAGCTAATTTAGCTTTGTCCTACAAGTGACCGCGAAACTGGACATAACAAGTTATGTCGACACCAAGGATACCGGTGTCTTGCTTTTAAATTAATTATTAAAATCATTAATTGAAATAGTGGAATTTGACATTCATTTATAATTTTAAAACCACTTAATCCAAACGGCTGTGTGGTGACGGAAGCTAAGTTTAGGTACCATTGCATTCACCTTTATCTACTCCTACCGCGGGTGTCGTTAGAGGCAGCTTCAGGAAATGTTTTGGGCAGCAGCGTTCTCTAATACAACCTAACCTTTAAAGCGTCACAAATAATAGATTTTCCATTGTGTCTGGTTTCCTGAGTCCAGCAGTGGACTTTTATTATAATCAGCTCATTATACGTCCCCACTGAAGGGTACGATACTACCCGTAAAGGGTGTATAGGGCTTAGTGGTCCACGCGGGCCTAGTGCGGATTCGCCGACTTCACGCACAGTAGACACTTCAATTTTAGGGGGCCGAGGGGACGTCAGTGGACT
Source organism: Leucinodes orbonalis (assembly GCA_019425675.1). NCBI lineage: Eukaryota > Metazoa > Arthropoda > Insecta > Lepidoptera > Crambidae > Leucinodes > Leucinodes orbonalis. The sequence continues at coordinate 44,412 of PQWD01002561.1, forward strand.
AAACCTGAATTCCGCATAAAACATTTCAAGTAAAATGTTGCCAAGACGGCCAAATGGGTCGTCAATAAAATCTAAAGTATTCGAACTATTTAATTGAGACTTTGTATGTTTAAATAGTTTGTTATTGACATCATATCCCGAGAATCGAAAACCAACTCTATGAGAGTTTTGGCAAATAAAAACTCATTGTATATTTTTCATTGATTATTTCATATATGAAACATTTGACTTAATTTTATTAAAATAATAATAATTTCGTAAATACGTGGCGTGGCGGGGCGGGATTAGAACCTGCACCCCTCCAGATCGGAAAGCAACAGTCCACACCAATGAGCCACCGACACTCGTGGACTTTTACTGTTACAATAAAAGTAAAGTACAGAACCAAATTAAAAAATGTATTTGCAGAATAGGGAAGATGCACAAATTTTATTTTTGTGTTTATTTTAAAGAACTACATTTGGAATAGACCACAAGTATATTTTAAAATCAAAAAACTGTCATTTTCTGCATAAAAATGCGGTTTGAAATTGTCAATTTTAAATTTCGCGCCAAAACGGACTGGCGTGACGTTTGACGTCAGATATGTGAATGTACCTCCTTTTCTTCAAGGACTTTCATAATTTTGCATTTTTTTCTCGACTGTCGAGACCTAATTTATAAGAATTTTAAATAACGGATAATGTATGGATTTAATGAATTGATACTCCGGAAAAAAGCCGCGTTGACCATACTTTGGGCCCATGTGATCATCTGATAACAATCATATTGTTTTTGACTGGCACAAAACCAGGAAAAAAGAGATTTCGAGATGTGAAGACGAATGAATTATTCATCAAACTATTTTTCGATGCAGTGAAGACGACTATGATGTTAGAATACTTGTTATATAGTCCTTGTTATTCTTCATTTTCTTGTATGGAAAACAAACATATTTACATACCTTATACAAATACAATAACAAAGTTGTCTATAACTTTTTATTGTAAAGATAAGGAATCATGTTGAAATGTTTAAAAACTTTGTGAATAGAGATGCTCATACCCCATATTTTTTAATGCTAAAACAGAATAATGCATTTGACACCTGAATCAGCAATAATAAAAAAATGTAAAATTCTTCTAAGCATTGAAAATACACCAAGTTTAATATTGATTTATTATATTACAATCACAAAAACATACAAACTTACACAATTATAATATGATTTTTTAAAATAAAGGTTAATTATTATTATTTCTTCTTTGTTCCTGGTTCATCTTTAGAGTGTAGTGTAAGTGCCATGGATGAGGACTGCACAGGGCAGTTCCATGTGGAAATCCTCAAGGCAGCGTTTTTCAAGCAGTTTCTGCTCACACTGTGATAAGTTAAAATATAACCTTTTCTTTTTGCTCACTACTTAAATTTTCATGTTTGGTGATGCAAAACAATCATTTCTAGATTATCAGTAGACATTATGCTTTGATATTTCAATAAATTACCGTAAAAAGTCCATATTTCGCATCACGCTTATTGCGGTTTTTAAAACTCACTTCCGACAAAAATAAATTACAACCATGTCAACATTAACTTTGGAAGATTCCTGGAGACTGCTTTTACAGTCCTAAATTTCATTTTTATTCGAAAAATGCCGATTTTGTCATTTAATGTTCACTTTTTACTAAACCTTTAACGTCAAAATAATATGTCATACATAAATGACGTAAATGACAGTGATAGGTGTTTAAATTTATGTTCCGTTTCAAGTAATTTCAATTCGTAATTATTTTTAAAAAACAGCGTAAATTTAAATACAAACCTTACGGTGCCCCTTCTTTTATGTTATTTTAACATTTTAATTTCAAAATATTCATTTATATTACATTTGCATATTCCCTATTATTGCATAAAGACCTTTAAATGTAACACTGGTTTATTAAAAGGGCACCGCTACGCAGTTATGCCAAACGGATACTGTTCCCGTACAAATGTACTGCTTTGAAGCTCGATCGCAAACACGAGTTCCCAGAGGATGACTAGCCCACCGGTACTGATTTTACACTTGTTTCGTTTGTACAACGACAGCGGCGCTTCAAACAGAACAAATTAAAATAAACGCGTGTGCCGCACTTGTTTTGCGGGCGAGCGGTCGCAAATCCTGTGTCACTCTGTGTTTTGATTTCCCTGGTAAAATAACAGAGAATTTATTTTTTGGGGGCCACACTTGGAGAATATACACATTCATTTGTTCCGACGTCAACTTCCACGTGAGATTTATATTTACGCATTTAAGTTACTAGCAAAATAAAGGCGAAATGCTAGTAAATCTGGTTATGTGTGTTTTAGTTTCTATATATATCTCCATTATAAAACTGTTTCATCAAGTATAGTAAGATATTTCATGTTATTTCTACTTCAATATTATATTATTATAAATAAAATAAAATAAATGTCCTCATATATGCCATCTGATCACGTATGTCGCAGAACCAATGCCCGATAGAGCAGACAAGTTCTGGAGTGGAGACCGCGTCTTGACAAGCGTAGGACGCCCTCGGGCCTAATGGACCGTCGACTTGGGAAAGGTCGCTCGTGGAGGCTGGGTGGAAAAAAGCGTAGGACCGGGATACCTGGCGCAAAATAGGGGAGACCTTATGGCCATCAGTGGACTGCGATAGGTTGAATGGACAGAGCCATCTAGACCAAAGTTAAGCGTAAAGCTTGTAGTATAGGTAGGTAATAAACAAAGAATAAATATTTATTACTGATATCCTTTTTTAACCAACTTAAAAAAAGGAAGTTCTCAGTTTGACCTGTTAGTATGTATGTTTGTCCGCGATTATCTCGCGTTTGGCTGAAGCAATTTCGATGCGGTTTTCGGTTAAATATCTGTTACATTCAGGAGAAGGTTTAAGTGTTTTAATTTTATTATTATTAATTAATATAGTGCCCTGTGCTAACGCTAACTTTGACCCGCTAATCCTTTCATATAGGTGTGTTAAAACTGCGATATCTCCTAAAATATTTTATTTTTTATTCGATTGATGTAAAGAGTAATTTTGTTTTCCATTAAATACTTGTAATGAATATCGTATTAATTTGGATAAGAATTAATATGATGTTTATGAAAACACCTTTGCACAAAATACATTATATTAGAACAAATTTGGTTAGCAATACAAAGGTTATAGTGGGCTATCTTTGAAAGATAGACACATGCTGTCGCGGACTTTTTTTTAGAACTATTAAAGGGGACCAATTCTGTCATACATGACTTTTACGAAACTTTAACCGTTTACGCAGCACATGCAGTTGAAGCTCTTAATAGGGAAAGCAACCCCCGGTTTTATAAAACATTCATCCTTATTGCTCTTATTGCATTTAGTGTAATTATATATCCCACCAAAAACATTCTGTAAAAAATCTAGCCAAGTCTCGATGGAGCTGCTTGATTATCTCTAAAAAGTAATGAAATCAAGACAAAGACGTGCCAAGTCTAAGGTTCCTTACTGCAATTAATTAATTATTATGGTTGATGTTGTGTGACTTGGCCGTTGAAGAGTACACAAGGATACAAAACTAGGTGCTTCATGACACCATTGCACCAATCTGTCGCCAGAACCGCTACCCATTGACGGTACAAATTTGCCACTTGGAAAACGGTGATTCAATAGCCCATCGATTGTAGGCTTGATAAAGCCACTAACGTATAAAGAATGTTCAACGGCCAAGTCACACAACATTAACCATAATAATTAAAATTGCAGTAAGGAACCTTAGACTTGGCACGTCTTTGTCTTGATTTCATTACTTTTTAGAGATAATCAAGCAGCTCCATCGAGACTTGGCTAGATTTTTTACAGAATGTTTTTGGTGGGATTTACTTCTTTTTGTAGAAACTTGAAAGGAATATTAGACGACCCATTGGGTGTAATGGTTGAAACGTCGGCTACTACACCAAGGGTTCCGGGTTCGATCCCCGGGCAGTACCTACAAATATTTGTGTGCACCAACATGTCTGTTTGTATTGGTCTAGCGCGCTCGACTTGGCGGGGGCACTACCGTGCCCCCCGATTTTTGACATCGGATGAAGCGGCCCACCATGTTAAATATATATTGTTTAAAGGCGGTATGTCAATCTCTTATAGTTTGGCTGGACTCTTTTGTTACCTAAGCAGGGTCACCAGGTACTCCAGATCTTCGATTATCCAAGTTATTATAGTTTTCCCTTTATGTAACTATTAAACCCTGACTCTGTACCAAATTTCAGCTCTGTGAGTTAATGAGAAGTACTAGTTCTATTTTGATGATTTTGTTATCTAAGCAGGGTCACCAGGTACTCCAGATCTTCGATTTTCGAAGTTTTCATAGTTTTCCCTTTATGTAGCCATTAAACCCTAACTCTGTACCGAATTTCAGCTTTCTGAGTTAATGGGAAGTACTAGTTCTACTTTGATGATCATGAGTGAGTGAGTGTCTGTCGAAAATGCGAAACTTTGCTTTCGCTTAACGTCGGAACTAAATGACCTACAGACTTGAAATTTTGGATTTAAAGTAAGTTATTATATCTTACTAGATGACGAAAATTTCAGCGCTCTGGTATTATCCAAAGGTTCTCAAATCGGGCCTGAAAATGCGGCGAAATGGATCCTGTAAAGGATGGTACGGCAGTGTTTGCTTCGCGCTCGACTTGGCGGGGGCACTGCCGTGCCCCCAGATAGCCTATAGCCAATACCATCTTTACCATAAGGGTACACGCGGCCTGTATAAATCTATACTAATATTATAAAGCTGAAGAGTTTGTTTGTTTGTTTGAACGCGCTAATCTCAGGAACTACTGGTCCGATTTGAAAAATTCTTTCAGTGTTAGTTAGCTATAGGCTATATATCAACACGCTACAAGCAATAGAAGCGGAGCAGCAATGAAGAATGTTTCAAAATCCGGGGGAAAATTTTCTTACTTGGAGATTCCGCTGCGTACGCTGCGTAAACGGTTAAAGTTTCGCAAAAGTCATGCGCGACACCATATGTCTATCTTTTAAGGTTAGCTCCCTATAACATATTTTTTGCTAAAAAATTTTTCTAAACTCTTGCATCATTTTGTGAAGCTATTTTCATAAATATGATATCAATCCTTATCCAAATAACTACTTTATTTATAACAAGTATTTCATTTTCAAGAAAATTGCCCTTTACATCATTCAATTTAAATGAATATCTTATGAGATATCGCAGTTTTAACTCACCTATATAAACGAAGTAGCGGGTAAAAGAGAGCGTTAGGCCAAAGTAACTATTCCACGCGGACGCAGTCGCACGCAAAAGCTAGTAATAAAATAAAAATAAACAATACAATTGTTTATTTCGCTAAAAGTGTACAAACATAAATTTGTATAGGCCAGTGTCTTCTTTTAATCAAAAACATGCCTGTATCAGGAGACACCGCTCTTAAATAATACAAAAATCAAGCGAAAGACAATTAAATTAAACAAAATAAGAAAAACCTAATGAAGATTACAAGCTAAATTAGAAGGTACATACTTTATAAATTAAAATATCGTCGGCCTGTATAAGTTTACTAGGTGGTAGACCTGAGTCGTTTAGGTACCGCCGCAGTGCCAGATATCGTCCCGTGAAACAGAAGTATTACGCACTTTTGTGTTTCGGGATGAGGGCACTGTAGCTAGTAAAATTACCGGGTTTAAGAGACCTAAAATCTGTTGTCTCTGGTGTCAGGCGCAGTGCAGCTTTGACGGAGAATAATCACTATAAATTAGTTGTTGGTTCCTTAAATGCCGCTCTGCCATGGTCAGGCGTGTCACTAACCATTAGGAGAGCGTCTGGTACGTAAAACAAATGCATAATTGTTTCGGAGAGCCTAATAGCATAAGTATTTTACGATGTTTTGATAAGCGAACTTCTTTGTGCTCATCTGTTTCTGAAGCACGAGCAGCACGCTGACGATAGTTTCGTTCTCCCTTGCACGACTATTCCATAACGCACCCTTCATTTTTTATCTAGGTCCGTAGGTAAACTAAATAGTAACTAGTATGTCAAAGCCATGATTGCAAAACTTATCAAATGAGAAATACATTTACCGGGCAACAAAGATTATCCCTAAAAACTATCACTAATTCACTTTATAAACTAAGGTAACGAAATTATCACTAAAAGTTAATTACAAACCTATCACTAAAAAGTATGAAATAAAATAAAATAAAAAACAAATAAAATAAAACAAAAATAATGATTCCCAAACAAATAGAAGCTATATTATTATTTTTTAATCAAAAAGGAACCGCCTTCAAAAAATTAACTGAAAAGAATAAAATATTTTCTATTACATACATCAGCTCTATTTTAATTTTGAATAAGAAAAATCATGTATTAACGGTAGTGATATAAAATAATCATTAACTTGTTAATATGAACGTATCTGGGGGCACTGCAGTGCCCGCAAGTCGAGCGGGAAGCAAACACTGCCGTACCATCCTTTACAGGATCCATTTCGCCGCATTTTCAGGCCCCAATTTGAGAACCTTGGGATAATACCAGAGCGCTGAAATTTTCGTCATCTAGTAAGATGTAATAACATACTTTAAATCCATAATTCTAAGTCTGTAGGTCATTTAGTTCCGACGTTGAGCGAAAGCAAAGTTGCGCATTTTCGACAGATAGACACTCACTCATGATCATCAAAATAGAACTAGTACTTCCCATTAACTCAGAGAGCTGAAATTCGGTACAGAGTTAGGGTTTAATGGCTACATAAAGGGAAAACTATAAAAACTTGGATAATCGAAGATCTGGAGTACCTGGTGACCCTGCTTAGATAACAAAATCATCAAAATAGAACTAGTGCTTCCCATTAACTCAGAGAGCTGAAATTTGGCACAGAGTTAGGGTTTAATGGCTACATAAAGGGAAAACTATAAAAACTTGGATAATCGAAGATCCGGAGTACCTGGTGACCCTGCTTAGATAACCAAAGAGCCCAGCTAAACTATAAGAGATCGACATACCGCCTTTAAACAATATATAATCAACATGGTAGGTCGCTTGCCACTTGGAAAACGGTGATTCAATAACCCGTCGATTGTAGCCTTGATAAAGCCACTAACGTATAAAGAATGTTCAACGGCCAAGGCACAGAACATCAACCATAATAATAAAGTAATCGCAGTAAGGAACCTTGGACTTGGCACGTCTTTGTCTTGATTTCATTACTTTTTAGAGATAATCAAGCAGGTCCATCGAGACTTGGCTAGATTTTTTACAGAATGTTTTTGGTGGGATTACTTATATCCAAAATGAAAGCTGCTACTTAGAGAAAACCATACGACTAAATATTAAACCAATCATTCGTCAAGCTTAGCGCTTGCACACCAGTGAGCACTTGCAATTGCATTCGCTGAAGGTCGCAGAAAAGTTATCGTAATTATGCATACAACGTGTCACAAGGAAAACATCTAACACTTTTTATGGTGACGGTCGGGCATTGAAAGAATTAAATGCAACAGCGTTCGTCGTTGTCTTGAAAATTGGTTTGGCACCAACTTCAAAAAGTATAAGTAATACGTTCATATTAACAAGTTAATGATTATTTTATATCACTACCGTTAATACATAATTTTTCTTATTCAAAATTAAAATAGAGGTGATGTATATAATAGAAATGATTTTATTCTTTTCAGTTCATTTTTGAAGGCGGTTCCTTTTTGATTAAAAAATAATAATATAGCTTCTATTTGTTTTGGAATCATAATTTTTGTTTTAATTTTTTTGTTTTATTTTATTTGGTTTTTTATATTTATTTTTTTATACAGACTAATACAAACTGATATGTGCACAAAAATGTTTACCTAGGGTTCGAACCCGAAACCCTTGGCTACACCAAGGGTTTTGGCTGTTTTAGCTGATATATAAACAGTACACCAAATGTGTCGTCAAATAAATTTGGTTTAATTTGTAATGTAATAAATATAAGGTAACCATTAGGTAACGCATGATTAGCTGTTCAACCTTATGTCCGATTGGCCCAATATATTTTTTAAGTGAGTTATAAATTTTGTGCGTGAAGTTAGCCAATCAATCCGCACATGGACGACTAAGGCCTATTTATGGGTAGGCTCGTGCTCCTCGGTGGGACGGTATAATGAGCTGATGACTTGCATAATATATTAAATATATTGCTTGGAAATTTCATAAATGGAAACAAATATATATCTATAATAAATAAATCTGAACATACTCTTTTTTTTTACATTAAATAGGCCAGCGTTTGACTACGCCTTGTCTGGTGTTAAACATCGACGATGTCTAGGATGAAACATGCTGATCTAGAAGAAACCTATTTACTCGTATACATTATAGAAGATGACATGACAAATTCACGGCAAAACGGTTCCCGGCATGTGCAAATATCCTGTACTTACTATACTCGTAAGTTCATAAAAGATCTTCGCTTGTCGTGGTATCCTGAATACCCTTCGAATCACTAAAAGATAATAGAAGCAAATCTTTTAACTTCTTTCTATATAGAGATGAGCGTACATCGTGTTCAATGGTATGAGCTCTCCAAGAATAGAAAGAAAAGAAAGAAATTTACGTGGCATATGCTACGTCATTGAATCGATAACTGCGTCTGTTCCTATGAATCTAAATTAATATTATGGATTGTATTTATCTTTTCTTTATTTCTAACTTCGTTTTTGCACAATATTTGACTCATTTCTTCTACAACTTTTATTTATTTCCTCTCATGAAGGTTGTCTGGAAGAGATTGCTTTATAGCGATAAGACCGCCTTAATTGTACAACTGTTATTTTCCTTTGTGTATTGTGTATTTTTTTTTCTGTGCAATAAAGTTTATTATTATTATTATTATGAAGCTAAAGAGTTTGTTTGAACGTTCTAATCTCAGGAACTATTGGTCCAATTTGAAAAAATCTTTAAGTGTTACAGCTTATTTCTCGAGGAAGATTATTGGATCATGACGCTAAGAACCATAGGATCGGAGAAGTAACAAAGAATGTTTCAAAATAGGGGGATATTTTTCTTCTACTGAGAGCTTCTGCTGCGTTAACGGTTAAAGTTTTGCAAAGTCATGTATGACAGTATTTTTCCCCTTTAAAAGTTCTAGAAAAAAATTGTGACAGCATATACTATCTTTAAAGGTTAGCTCAATAATAAGCATATTCTTGCTAGCCAAATTTGATCCGCAAAATGCATTATTTGAGAAGGAGTTTCCATAACATTATATTAAAATCCTTATCCATTATTCATCAAACAAAACAAAAGTGCCCTTTACATAATTAGATTTAGATGAATAGCTTAGGAGATATCGCAGGTTACTAGGTGGTAGACTCGGTACTGAGTCATATAGGTAGGTACCACCGCAGTGCCAGATATCGTCCCCGCGAAAGAGAGGTGCTTTGCAGTTCTGTGTTTCAGAATAGGGGCACTGTAGCTAGTAAAATTACCGCTCTGTAATGGTCGGGCGTATCACTTACCATCAGGTGAGCATTGTGACCGTCCTGTACACTTTCTATCATAAAAAACTATATAAACGAAGTAGCGGGTTACAGTTAACAACAGTAACTATTATATGAGGACGAAGTCGCGCGCAAAAGCTAGTTTATAATATTTCCAAACGCATTAGACCTACTTTACTAAGTACACCATGTAGCGATCCTAAAAGTAACCATTACAAAAATTTAGAAAAATAAGGTGATTATTTTACGACTTCTAAACTTGAACCGTCGACTTCCCGAAAACGACAAGCAATATCAACAAAATTAAAAAAATCGCTCGGGCTTCGCTCTTTACTTAACGGAAGCAATTTTAATCAAATTTGGTATGAAGTTAGGTGTCACCCCGGGATAAACACGCAGGCTACGTTTTATTGCGGGAAAATATCTTATACCGCAGGTACTAAGCTTGTATTAAAATAATTGAACTGATATGAGTTGCAACAGTAAAGTTAAATATACGTTGTTTGGTCATGAAGTAGAAAGCTCCTTCATGTGTGTTAATAATAGTAATAAGATCTATAATTATTATGTATTTCTATACTTTGCGTAGAACCGATGGCCGATGGGGCGGAAAGGTTCTCGAGTGGCGTCCACGTAACGGAAAGCGAAGCGTAGGCCGACCCCCAACCAGATGGACGGATGATCTGGTTAAGGTGGCGGGTAGCAGATGGATGTCAACTGCAAGGGATCGGTCCGCGTGGAAATCATTAGGGGAGGCCTTCGTTCAGCAGTGGACACGATTGGGCTGTAATGATGATGATGATGATGATACTTTGTCTTCTTAAACGCAGAAATAACGTGGCTTGTTAAAAATCCACATTTGAAAAAAAAAACGTCACTCGCCTACCTGCTACAAATTCTAACCTAATTAATATCTATCTCATTATCTCTATATATCTAGTGTCTCTTGCGTAAAGAGTTTTATTTTTATAGATTTCTTCATCTTTGGGCATTTCCAATGTACCAAAAGGTCGTGTAAGCAACGATATCTGTGAATTTGTGCTATCAAAAAGGCCTCCGATTCTTGTGCGCCCAAGGGCCGCAGCTTAGTTTAAGACGGCGGTGCCCATCGGCAATAGGGATGATGACAATTTTTTTTCTGTTATTATATCGATGGACCGCATACTAATAGAAATATTGGTAAAAAACCACTCCGTTAACATTAAAACTCACAGAGATTTTCCAATTATAAAAACACATTAATGGACTTTCCCAAAACCGCTTCATACAAATGGCTACCTATTTATGACGTCACGCATCAGTAATTAGTACGCATAGTTTGTGAATTTTGTACTACAACTATATTAAATGTTGCGTTTACTAAAACGGTTTTATAGCAAAAGTTGCTTTGAATTGTATGAGTAATCCTTTTGTTAACAAATTTTTGACAATTAAAGTACTTTAAAAATGGACTTGCCCATCTAACTTTGAAGACTAATAAAATTCATAAATCATGAGTTTTCGAGCTGAGAGTAAGCACATCGTTATATTAAACCCAGATTTGTAATAATATGAAATAGTTGTTACGATTTCAGGACCCAGTCATCATGCCTATTGGTTATGTGTGCTGCGTAGCTTGCTCACTCTAAGTTTACATAGTATTAGTTATAAGTCGCTTTACGTCAACATTTAGTTAAGTTGGGGATTTGAAGCATAGCACGCTCCTGGATGACTTGAAACCAAAATCATTATCAATAGGTATATTTAAAAAAAATCATATATATCCATGTTTAGGTGCATTTTTTATGCAAGAAAATGCTGCTGCATATTCTGAAGCACGAAGAGTATGCTTGACATGTTTCTATCTAAAGTGTAAATACGCAGGGACATGACTACGAATACTTTGACAAATGGATCTGCACGTCATAAGTTAGCATCTGCTGTGTTCATTATTTCGGGATTATGAGTCAGTCGGCTGTGTGCTAACGATGAAAATCGGAACAATCATATTTTGTTTAGTCTTTTACACAGCTAGCAATTAAATTTGTATATTATATGATATACATATTTAATAATTTATTAATATTATATATTTATTTAATATTATATTATAATATAATTTAATATTATATTATAAAGCCAATAATTATGTATAATTATAGGCTTTATAATATAATATAATAAGTTACAAAATTTGTTTGTAATAAATAAAGACCCATTTCAAATTTTAATAATAGAGACTAAGCAGCAATTTGCCTGCAACATCTCGTAATATCAAGACATTGTTTAAAGCTTTACTAGGTCGTAGATTCGGTATTGAGTCGTCTAGGTAGGTAACACCGCAGTGCCAGATATCGACCAGTGAAATAGAAGTGTTTTGCACTTTTGTGTTTCGGGATGAGGGCACTGTAGCTTCATCAGTTGTTGGTCTCAATCAATGCCGCTCTGTCATGGTTAGGCGTTTCACTTACATCAGGTGATTGTCCTGAACACTTTGTAACTTAAAAAAGTCGTATACGTGATTAGTTCTTAAGCGTCAATCCAAATAACCACCCATCTGTGGCTGCTGGTTCAGTTCGTTCCCTCAGCTGACACGGACCGTTAGTTACCAGGCTGGCCGGTACATGTTGGTGAAAGGGCAGAGTCTTGTTCTCTGTTCAGCAGGCACCTCGGTCTGGTGAGGTTAGATTGTTTTGTTAAGGGTATATGCTGAACCCTCTTACCTTACCTTCTTTACTGTTAGATAAACGGGGTACTTTAATTGTAAATAGGAAGCTCCCACCCATGAAACAAAATTTGCATCTGATTATTATTTATTATATTCAATACCGAGAAAAGATAAAAAAAGGAAACTAAGTCAAGAATCGGAAGTCGGTTCACGAATTCTGATATAAGCGTTCTTAGGTTGTTCAATACACGATGAGAATCAAAGTATGTTTAGAATCATAGATTTTATTCTTTAAATGAAAAAATCTCAATATTGTTAAAAGTTATGTATTATACGTAACTAATGTCAGGAGAAGTAGCCATATGCCATATTAAACTATAACATAAAATTGTATGAATAAAAATAGAGAACCTCTCTCTCTTCAACCTATCGCAGTCTACTACTGGACATATGAAAGCATATTAAACTCTCCTTGAGGAGAGCTTCTCAGAAGTAATAACAAATCTATACTAATATATAAAGCTGAAGAGTTTGTTTGTTTGTTTGTTTATTTGAACGCGCTAATCTCAGGAACTACTGGTTCGATTTGAAAAATTCTTTCAGTGTTAGATAGCTTTTTATCGAGGAAGGCTATAGGCTATATATCATCACGCTACGAGTAACAGAAGCGGAGCAGCAATGAAGAATGTTTCAAAATCGGGGGTATCTTTTCATACTTCGAGCTTCCGCTGCGTACGCTGCGTAAACGGTTAAAGTTACACAAAAGTCATGTACGAGATTATTGTTCTCCTTTTAAAGGTCTACAAAAAAGTCCGCGACAGCATATGTCTATCTTTTAAGGTTAGCTCACTATAACATATTTTTTGCTAAAAAAAATTCTGAAATTGACCCCGAAACCTTTAAAGTTAGAGGGAGGGGAAATCCTATGTATAGTGATAAATGAAAGTACCGTGTTATCCCGAATTTAATGCGAGCGAAGCCGCGGGCAAAAGCTAGTTAATAATAAAATCATTATCAGCGACCTAGTAGACATGATTGGGAACAATTACCGGTATCCTGATCGCTATTAAGAATTAGTTTGCCTTTGAGCCTTCTATGTCATGGATAAATTGAATAATTCTATCATTATCATCACATTATCGAAAAAAACACTGCTATAACTACCCAAATATTTAAGATTTGCATTATATTCCTTGCTGGTCCGGTGTATGTTAGAAGATTGTCCGAGACTAGTTTAGACAGGCTGAAGTGATACAGCCAGCCATGGGCATTAGAATTAGTAATATTTGTTAAAGTTAGGGTCGGTAGATAGGGTCGTGTAGATTCAATAGTTTGGCTCTAAATGGGATCTGATTTCTTTTTCACAGTGCAAACCCTATGAGGTTGTCTCGGTATCATTTTACATTAAATGTTTTTGGTGGGATTACATTTTTATATTACGATTTTTTTTATTTTGGTTAAATTTTTTCTATTATTTTTTTTATTTAATCAATGTTTATTGATTTTATTGTCTAAAAATTAGAAATTTAGAATATAATTGTTTGTTTCCATGTAATGATTTTATTACGGAGCGTAGGATGAACGAATTGCAAAAAAGCACTGGTTTGCAAATTGTGGAACACCTTGGTCCAGCAGTCATTGAACTGTGTTTTCTATATTTTAGGTCCCTTTCTATATTTTCTTCTGCTTTTACTATTAAAAACAATGCGTAAAACATCACTTTAATATCAAAATGAAATAAGTAGGTACCTTAACGTTGATAGGGATTTTGTAATTTTGCGATTGGGGCGAAAATCATAATTTTATGAACTTAGATTACATACCAAATTTCAGCTTTCTAGCTCTTCAGGAAGTAGCCGAAGCCGAACATTTATATGATCATCAGTGGGTCGAATACGAAATCAGCGTACTTTAGATATCAATAAAATCTAAAACATTGAGTAAATCCATTCAGATTTTATACGTTTAATTAGCTCATTATCGAAATCATATCCTAAGATCATAACTATCTGGTACATCGAAGACGAACTTGATGAGAATTCAAAGAAACGATGAAACACTTCGGAAAAAGTTAGATAGTGCCCTTGCGCTTCGTTTTGGTGGTCATATTATACATAGATACACCCAGACCAATACAAACAGACATGTTCATTCACACAAATATTTGTACTGCATGGGATCGACCCAGGAACCTGCTGACGTCTCAACTCAACCATTACACCAAATGGGTCGTCTAACGACAGATTGGTTATGAAATAGCTTAAAGCCATTGTACGCATTCAGAAAAGTACGATAGAGAGGCGAGATACTAAATAAGAAGGTCCTTGGGGACTAATTTCATGTTAAAGGTTAGCCATTTATTACCTTACCTTCAATTGGCCTACACCAGAAGTTTTAGTATTTACGAAAAGTGAACATTCTGCATTGCTTTAATAAACTAAGTTTAAACTACTCAAGACTGTTTGAACTGCAATACAAATAAAGTTCTGTTGTTCCTTATTACTGGAAGTCTCAAGAGATATAATTTTCTATTTAGTGCGCTAGCAATGTACTTAGAAGTCAGGAGTACTAGCTAGAGGTATACGCGTATATTGGCAATTCGGTCGGGCTGTGGAGGAAGTATTGCAGTTTAGCTTACACTTAACGATTGGATTTAGTTTAGCCGGCGCTCGCCGCACCTACGAGCACGCTTCTGATCGATATCCTGCCAGAGAAAATTTAAACTGATACCTCTCGACCCGCACTCGCTGTTAAAAGCTGTACCATGCGATTACCTGGGTGATACGTTCGATTTATGCAATATATATTATGGCAACTTTTAGAAACGAAGTTTTAAAAAACATTTTTATTAGGTAAACCTTTAGTCGAGATATGTAGGTTTCATGTTTCTTAGAAACTTATTAAATAATGCAATTTCGCAAGTGACAATTTCTTATCCTTTATTGTTCGATATAACGATATTTTAACATTGGCAATGTTTTTTCTATCGTTGGTACTTGGGGGTTTGTTTGGAGCAAAATTGCGACATTGTTCTCGTTTCGTAAATTATAGAGCTACGTGGTTCGATGAGGTGTCATGAAAGACCTCACAAATAAATAACTAATTATCATTATTAAAATGACGAAAAATAAGGTTATTTATTTCACGAGTTCTAAACTTAAATCGAAGATTTCTCAAAAGCGAAAAGCGATATCCAATAAATCCGAGAGTTCTCGGGGTTATTGAATTAGTTAGTAGCGCTTAGTTTTTATTAGCGTCCTCTATTTTGGTGTCGTACGCTGCGCGGACCGTTATATAGTCCATCGAAGTTCTGATATGAAATACAACAGTAAAATTTATGACTTTTACATATTAATTTCAAGTTTTTAGGATATGTGGAATATGTTTAAATATCAAAAGCTGATTTTAAAAATTATAATTACTATAGTAAAATAATAATACTGAGTGAGTTGCAACATAAGGCAAATTCAGAAGTAGTTAGCTCAATTAAAATACTATGATTAAGGACAGAATTAGTAAGTTGAAGTGGGCAAGGCACATAGAGCGTAGAACTGATGGCCGATGGGGCGGAAAGGATCCCGAGTGGCGTCCACGTAACGGATGACCTGTTAAGGTAGCAGGTTGCAGATGGATTTTAACTGCTAGGGAAACATTTAGGCTTCGTTCAGCACTGGTTATTTTAGGCTATTATGATGATGATGATTAAGTATCACTATACTTCGTCTTCTTAAACGTAGGAAAACCGTAAGTAGCTGATAATTAAATCTGGCGTGTGCTGTGTGTAAAAAGCGAAAAACGTTGCGCTTTGTTAAAGGGCGTAGTCCGTTTATAAAAATAACGGTAATCTTGGGCTGGTTTCTGTGAAGGCGTGTCGACAACGCAAATAATCGAATCTATAGGAAGACTCGACGATGCCCACCGCGCCCGGGCACCGCCGCCTTAAAGTGTTCAGCAAGTTTAATTATTTGTGCTCACACCGCGATGTTGATCATTATTTGATCATACTCGCTAATGGAAAATGACAAATTTGATGTGCTCCGTCGTGAACCAATTTTTTGAGTCATAGAAAACATGCAATTTTTTTCATTGCCTGGTTTATCTTCAACACCGACGGGCGCTTAAACCAAACGATAACAAAACTGAAAATACGGGGTGAATTACTATTATTGTTGCCAGGTGTGCCGATTTTCGCGGGACGTCCCGATTGTCCGAGGTCAGAGGATGCGTCTCGAATGGAACGTTAATTGGCCTGATTAATTAAAGAAAAAAATCATATTTTTCATCAAAAAAATATATTTACGCTACGTAACTTCAACTAATTACATCACTGTCAAATTAAAAATGGCACGTCATCAGCGTCACATCGGATTTTTTATGTTACCTGTCCCGTTCTGTATCCATAAATCCCGATTTTTTTAGCCTCGTGTACCGATTTAAAACAAATCGGACCTGGCTACACTAGTTACTGTCTGCAACACCTCATCGACGAGAGTAGTGAGAGTCGCCACGAACGGTAGTGGACTGTGCATCTTCATGTGCAGTTTGAAATTGTGACTTATTCAACAACTTTAAGTGCAAGGGGTACTTGTGAGAATCAAAACATTCGTTTTACATCCTGGAAAACAACTATTGATTTTCTAGGCAACCGCCCAATAGCAATAGATTAAGATTGGAGCAAGATTATGTTCCGTGATATAGGAGTTTGATGAACTTCTGTGTTTTGAGAAGAGAGCACTATAGCTAATTAAATAACCTAATAAAAAAACTCGAAATAAGATAGCTTAAATACATCTGTTGTTATGGGTGACGGGCGCAGGGGGAGTGATGTCGGAAATAATTATAAATATCGCCAACATAATCTAAGTTCGTTGTTTTTTTATTAAATCTGGCATTACTTTTTTAGTTTTGATGACTGAACTTATTATTATGTACTTGACGGGCTGATTAAAATATAAAATATAAATCAGCTTGTGTATAAAGCTAACGTTACATAAAAAATGAATGAATTTTGAAAGTATATAATCAGGTTGCATATAAAGTTAACATCATATAATAAAATATGAACATGGCCATAAACCATACTAAATGCAGCAATTGCAATACGGAGCCCGAAAGCTTGTTTTCATATGCGTGCAGTTGTTAATACAATGTTTGTACGCCATTTATAATATTAGTCACCATGAGATGTTTCAAAGTACTTTATCGTACGATTTAACTAGGTGCAGGTTCAAATCCTGCCACGTACCAATATTCGAAACGTATTCGTACGTATTCTCGAATTTTCGAAATTAAATGTACGTTTAGCCGGCGCTTTAACGGTGAAGGAAAACATCATGATGAATCGTCATGTATTTACGATTATTGCTAAAATATTTTTTCTAAGCACAATCACTATATTCGTCGCCTTGAAATTATTAACCATAATTATCAACATAACTTATAGCATCATCATACGAGTAAGATAAATACACATTAAGGAATTAACCATAGCCGTTTCACCTGTTTATATATGTAGCAATTTGGTATACGACGTCTAGACAAAACAAAGTCACTCAACATAAGGCCAGAGCCCTTTACGAGCAGATCTTGAAGCTGGGTTTCATTGAGCCAGGCAGAGTAGGTGAACATTTTACTTCAATTATTAATAATATGATGAATATCATTATTATCAACTGATTAAACGTCCCAACCGAGGGGCACAAGTCTACCTGTCCCCGGGTGAATAGGCCTAAGTCATCCACGAAGACTCAATGCGCCAATCCGATGATTGGCCGACTTCACGTAAAACTTTTGAATCTCTTCGGTGAAGGTTTCCTCACGATATTTTCCTACACCTTAAGAGCGCCAGATAACGTATATATAATTTTGAAAATTCGAGAACACATTGGTACGTGGCCGGATTTGAACCTGTGCCTTCTCGATCGAAAGGCATCAGTCCACACCATTGAGCCACCGACGCTCAGTCAACATATCACCATCAATTAACTGAAAATGTACAAAAAAAGTTCCCATAACAGCACACATATTATTTCTTAATTAATTCGAATATAGTTTTACAATATTACTTATAAGTAGCTGATTGATAAGGTAGATACAATCTTGTAAGTTGAAGCGGAACCCCTGTCCACTTAGTGAGATTTGCAGATCTTCTAATTCTATTTGGTTTGTTGAAAACGATTCATATTTGTTAATAATCTTAGTATATATAGCATTCAGAATATATTAAACTAGGTAGGTACGTAAGCTTTTTGTAAAACATACTGATTTGGCGATCAATATAATTAAATATTTGATAATGATATATAACTTTGTAACCTTCTTTGTGATTTCTTTTTTTAAGAGTGATAATACAAATCTCTTTATGGCCACAGTATTTTATGAATACCCTTGATTCACATTAGTTTTACCGTAAAAATTGAATATACCCCTGTTAAAAATATAAGACTTGACGACACTGTGTTAAGGAAAGGAAGATATACAAAAACGAATTAAAAGAGACTAAAGAAAAGCAAATAAATGGGGTTGACAAAAGTGCGCCGTCGTTACGGGCGTCTAGTTCTACTAGTTAGTATTAACTAACGAGACTCAAAAGGATATTGTAAGCCATTTCAATAGCTTACTACAACACTCCGCTGCGCTACTGGAAAAAAGGGATTTTACTGAAAGAATAAAACTCGGTGGGGACGTTTAATGAGCTGATGATGATGATGATGATATTTACGTGCCGACTAACTTACGCAACAGGTTGTATTTATAACTTACGCAACAGGTTGTATTTATTCACTCACAGTTGGCTACCTCAAATTTATTTTCTGTAGTCCGCAATTACCCAAAGCTGTGTGGAGCAATGTGACTCTGATAGAGAAACATTTGCTTTATCATTAAGGGTTTGCAATTTGCAATAAAAGTGGAGCGCCGGAGTCCGGGGGGCGTGGGCAGCGTGGCGGCTATTTCGTCGTAATTAAAACAAACAGGAGGAGGCTCGCCACTCCTCTCTAATTGCGTTGGTGTTGAAATAATAACGAGAACTGTGACAGAGGATACTGGCAATCGATTGCAATCTGATTTGCCAATGGATTATAATTAAGGCCTGATTACAAATCATTTCACGATTAGTCACTGTAAATATCCTTTTCCCAATTTGAGGTTGAGGTTTTAATTTCAACAACGCTCATTCAAGGTATGTCATCATCATCATCATCATCATCATCAGCTCATTAAACGTCCCCACCGAGGGGCACGAGCCTACCCGTATAGGGTGATTAGGCCTTAGTCGTCCACGCGGGCCCAGTGCGGATTGGACGACTTCACACACAACCTTCCAATCTCTTCGCAGGCGTGCATGAAGGTTTCCTCACGATGTTTTCCTTCACCGTAAGAGCGTCGGATAACGTACATATATTTTTCGAAAATTCGAAAATACATTGGTACGTGTCGGGATTTGAACCTCAGCCCTCCCGGTAGGAAGGCGACAGTCCACACCACTGAGCCACCGACGCTCCCTCGCTCGGTATGTACTGATATTTTATTAAATAAATAATACCTCACCCACGTACCTACAAACAAACAAACACCGAAGTTGCCACATCAATATTTGTCTAGGTGAAGGTATATCCACTGGGAGGCCCATGTGTAGAATAGCATTATATGGATACATAAGCTACCAATATATGGCTTTATCCAATTTAATCATATAATGTGACATACTAATGAAATATAATTATAAATAAATAGTTATAATTTATAATTAAGGTTCAAGTTGGAGTGATGCCTGAGTTTGTACTCAGGCATGAAGAGATCACTCAAGAGAGAGATTTTTTATTTCATTTACACCCAGATCAAACATTTGCAGACACTAACGTAATCTATTTCCGCCTATTGCTGGACAAGAGTTTCCCCAGAAATATATATCACCACCATCACTCTGTATTATCATTCCACGTCGAGCTTCTCCTACAATACGTTAACCGAAACTCATTATTACAGAATTCTAGTAAATTTAACAATATAAGGGCGTAATCTAAAGTATGAGAAAAACAAGTCGCTATAGTCACTTTTTTTTTCTGAGCTACTTTATCATAATAACTATATGTTGCAGGCAAAAGTTTCGGCCGGTCCCTTGGTGTAAAAGCTACGAGTTTGTGCACTAAATTGCAGAACCAACTTCTACTGCTACGCCAGATATTTAATATTTCAGTGTAAAAGAACATTTTTGCGCTTATAACCTAAATGCACTTAAATATCATCCATAAACTCTTGAGTGACAGAAAGGATTTGCGAAACAATGATGATTAATTGGCTTTAATTAAAACTACATCAGTGCTAAATGCGTGTTTGATTTATTTATTTCTGTCTGATGTTACCCCAATAGCGTTGCAATACAATTTTTATAAACAAAACACAAAGTTATAATGTTATAATTGTTAATAAGGATATTGATTTTATGGCGTTCATCCAAACACCGCAGAATTAAAGTAAGTAAATAATAACAAAAACAGTGAAAATACTTTTTTTCTTCAAGCTTTAGCAGTTAAAATTACGTATAAACATGTAATATTTTTTTTATATTTTGAGAACAAATTTTTTTAATAAAAACAAAGTGTTTTTATCACTTTATTTAGATAAATCTTACGTGGTTTGTGAATAAATTACAAAAACCATTTAAAATTCACACCAACCCGCTTTAATATATACAGGATTATTCAATCTAATCAGCAAAATTGCTGAACCGAGTCATTGAAGCTTTACAAACATGGGTCAAACCTGAAAGGGGGTTTTCTAGGTTAATGTTTTAATTAAAAGTCATGTATATTATTTTTCTACATATTTTAAAATAATGACATTATTAGTTTTCGGCAATCAAACAACGTTAAAAAAGACTTATTTTTTACATGTAAGAAATATGAAAAAAAAAATGCTTTTTTATGCCTGCATCATATCGAAAAACATTTTGATAATATTCAATTGAAAAATAAGGTAGCTAAGATTCTACGCATTCATTTTACGAGATAAAAAACAAATTCCTTTGAACCGTATTAAACCAAGTTGCTACGGCGGAAAATTTAAAAAATTCTTTCCTGTATATTATAAGTAGTTTTTTAAAATAGTATGATAAGCCAGCCATATTTTTTTAGTTTGTCAATAATTGGAAATGTTGAATTCGTTATCTATGTATAAGTTGTAGGTGCTGAATGTTTACGATGAGTGTTGTGTGAATGTATTTGCGAGGAGCGTGAGCTTGTGATGCAAATGGGGCACCGGCTCGGGCCGGAGCGAGGCTGCAGACGCAGACAGTGCGGCGCGGGCGGGCGCGCGCGGGCGGCGGGCGGCGGCGCGACGGCGCGATGCTGCGCGTCTCAGTCGAGACGCGAGGCCCGCCCGCCCTAGCCGCCCGGCTCATTCCACCCGGACACAGCCCGCCCCGCACCTCTCGCTACCTTTCGCCACGACTGCGATCGTTAATTACCGCCCCATGATATCACGCATACACATGCCAACTTCACATTTCTTTCATTCCAAACCGAGATACTGCATCCCTCCATTTAACGGTTAGCACGACGCGCGCGGGTAGTCGTTGAGTATTTTCGAAGCTTTCGGATGGACCGGAAGGGGGCGGGAGGGCCGCCGGATTTGGAGGGGTCGCGGGGCGCAGGGCCCCTCGCGACGCGGGTTAGTAGGTTCGCGATGTCGCCTCGCCGTCGGTCGGAATGCATTCGCGACGTAGAGCGGCGACCTAAGGTGCCGTCGAGTTTCTCACCTGGCCATCCGGTGTCGGCCACCTTCTTTATAAATGAAATAGTCTTTAGATTTCGCAGTTGCTTTCCTATTACTGTTTCTCTTCGGATGGAGAATCTTTAACCTCAATTTATTTTTGGGTCAAAACATGACGAGATGCAAGGTCAGATCTGCTAGGTGTCAACGAACCCTCATCCGGTGCTGACGTCAGGTCGATGACGTCATTCGTCGGATCTATCTTTGATAATTACGTCACAACATCGTAGCTGAAACGAGATACGAAACGCAACTAGATCCGAACATATTTGTGTGGTGCTTTTACATATGAAATCATAACCGGCTAAGAACTTTTAAGTGTCCAGATGAAGTACGAAGACGGAAGTGTACAGCGACCGCGAGCGATAGAGGAGGCCGCCGCGTTAACCCTGCCCGAATTAGTGCAGCGGACGAGACTAAAATAGCAGGACGGCGTGTACGGTTACACGCGGCGCGTCAATGTCGGCGCCGGCACGTGCACGCCCGCGGTAAGCTTACACTGAGCCCGCTTGCAGCCCGGACTCCAGCCATAGGGCTAATAGCCATAGGGCACATATAGATGTGGAGCCACCACTGCACCACCACCGCGCCATCGGCGCCCGCCCTCGCGCCCCGCACTATCACTTATTTATGGACTCATCTGTGCCACTGTGTATACGCTAAATTTTACACCATTCTAAATATACTCCACTGTTGGCGTAATGTATGTCGACGATACACATTTTGTTATTTTCAATGTAGTAGTATTATGTTTTAACGAATCGGTTTTTAAATTGTATTCATGAACTTGTTATACGATACTTCGATGGCTCAAGAAGTTACAAAGAAGTCAGAAGAGGAGCGCAAGAAGATTGGGTGTGAAAGTGTTAGCGTTGTTCGCTTTAGCTGGTTGACTTCGGGTCAAATTGTAATTACAATATCATTTGGTCCCCTTCAACCAGCTGTAGTTGACATCTGCTTCGCTTTCTGGTATTCGACTGGAAGACTTCTGCAACTCCGGCTGTTTTGCAAGTTTTAATTTGTATTACAACAACTTTATCAGCGAGTTTTGACCATAATCTAACGACCAGTCACGTTTTGTTGTGATAGTCATCATACATAACTTTTAAATGCACCAAAAATGTGAATTATGAATTTAATCAATATTGATGCAATTAAAAAGTCTTAGGTTAATAAAGTCGGAAAAAGGGAAGGCTCCAAACACACGACAGGAGCTAACACGTAAATCCAACGTTGCTAGCACGAGTAAGATAAGCTCACGCAAAAAAGTACTTCAGCATAATTTAAAGGCTTAGGAAAGCAATTCCTTTAGGACAGGCACTGTCAAGATTAGGATTGTAAATAGGTAATAGAATTTAGCGCAACATTAATTTTCAAGAAAATTACAGGATTTTCTTACTTGCGGTTGTACAAACTCATAGAATGTAATCCACCATTTTCACGTAACCATTAGAATTTTAGTAACTAGTAGCTAATCTTCACGATCCGTGAGTCAGCACCGACTGCTTGATGGATATTCAGATTTTTTTTATCGAGTCCCGGTTGTTCCTCCGGGAAAACAAGCTTTCGGAAGGTTGTGGATAAAGTCGTTTGTGTTCTTATATGTATAATATCGATTGAAGGCAACAAGGGTTTTCGGAGTTCGCACGCGAGGGAAGGATCACAACACGCGGCGCACTTTGATATTATAACAAGATTACTCGAGGAACCGCAAACGGCCCGCTGCTACGGCTACGACCTCCGCTACTAACGCATTAATGACTTACTTTGACTCTAAGTATTTATTAAACGCCATAGAAGCGCCTTTAAGCTTCCATTGAACTCAAATCAATAAAATCAGGTGATGAATATAAAAATGCATTTAAGACTCCAAATAATAATTGCCTATGCGTTTAAAACATTATTCAAGTAAATGACAGGTAAAGGATAGGTTTGGTGGCAGAGAAACAAAAATTATGAAGTAAATACATTTTTGTTAGTGAAAATATATCAAAAGTATCAAGAGCTATATTTTATTGATTTATATAATAAATACACGCGCTAGATGCCTTAAATATTAAACTACATCCATACTTAAAAAAAAGTATATTGCTTCAAATAGTTGTACATTTAAATGAAGATTTAAGTTAAAATGTGCCAGCTGTTGTTTTTGTAGCCACTATAATTCTTTTATATTTCTTAGAAGACATGAGGAGGAATTGCAAGTTATAGTTAATATTTGTGTGGGTGGTAGCACAGTGCCAAATAAACTAAATTGTATTTTAATATGGCAAAAATATTTATCATTGTTTATTACTAACTTTATTATTTATCACAATTTAAAAAAATAACGCATGCATTGGTCGAATGATTTATATTTTTTTACGTCAGAAATGTAAACTAATAAATATTTGTCAGTTTTTACAAAATAAAACGTTGCTGGTCTCGTAGAACAAAGCAATACATCACATAGTTAAATATGTAAATAGATAGCAATGTCATTTTTTAAATTATTCATTAATTTTGAAAATGTATTCCAATTAAATTTAAATAATCTGTATATGGAGGATATTTTGTTCAATGAGACTTTTAAAAACCGGTCGGTGGTATAAGTTATTTAATGATAAGGACAATTTAAAACAATGATTAGTAGATTCGGCAGAGTAACAGCGGAGTTGTAAAAAAAGCGGCCGCGGGCGGAGCACACTGGCGCGCCGACTTCGTGCCATAAATCAAAAGCACCCACGGGAACGCTCAGATAACACAAAGTAAGTATAAAACATTACAACATGTTCCATACCAGATCATAATTCAAACTAAATTTGAATATACCGGGTTCTGTGAATCTTCTTTTTATTACACGGCATAGGCCGTCGCTACCTTCGTGTTTTATTAGCAAGACACAGGTACCGGTTTAATAGACTCGGGGGTTGTTTGTTACAGTGCAGTTCATTATTTTCTTTTCAAACCTAGGTTGTAACTAATAATTTGTGCAAAAGTTGAAACGTTTAGTTTTGTTTTAACAATTGGCGTGTTTAGGTGGCGGCGGTTTACTCGAAATACGGCTTAGAAGGAAATCACCTGGCAGGCCATTAACCTAATTCACGGACGCAAAGACAGGGCGGAGACGCGGGTGGCGGCGGTAGAGCGCCCGCTTTAATATCACCCGCTGCCGGTAATAAGATGGAAATAAGGTAGTGGTGAAGAAACCGGGCCAATTATTGCCATCGCAATTTGACACTCGACCTATACATACCATACTTCGATAAGCTCAAATGAAAATTTTATTATATGGGTTCTATAGATAGAATGTCGGCCTTTCTTCGACTTATTAGAGGTCGTCATTGCAGATTTTATAATTTCCTCTTTTTGATTTAATTTCTTTTTAGGTCTCACAATACTTAGGTTCACAAAGAAAACACATTGTCAGGCGCATGGTAGAATGTTCATCAAGATATTACTGTAATGACAAATATGTAATTATTATTTTTTAAGATATTGATTATATTTTACAGAAGCGAAAAAAAAATTCACCTTTCAATACCCGCACGATTTGTTCAAGTTGAAAAGCGGGATAAAGGGCCTTTATCCTTTAATCTGGGATCCCTTCACATTTTATTTGAAAATCAATATTATTGATGGTCGACAAGAGTCAATGAAAACTGTGTTATTGTATATATTTGTTAAACCATCTGGTGTATAGTTCAGAAGTCGGCTACTACCTATACCAAGAAGTTCCAGGTTAGATCCCTGGGCTGTACAAATATTATGTGAAGAACATGTATGTTGTGATGGCCTGGGTGTTTCTATGTGTTGTAATTATGTATTTAAA
Source organism: Leucinodes orbonalis (assembly GCA_019425675.1). Lineage (NCBI taxonomy): Eukaryota > Metazoa > Arthropoda > Insecta > Lepidoptera > Crambidae > Leucinodes > Leucinodes orbonalis. The sequence continues at coordinate 70,114 of PQWD01002561.1, forward strand.
AACAAGCAGGTATATGAGCTTGTTATCAGTTGTTTTAGTACGAGTATAAGCGCCTTGCTCAACTCTTTGAACGCCAGGAATCCAGATAAATAGGAAATCTATTGTTTCTGATGCTTTAGATGTCATTGGCGTTCAAATGGTTAAATTGGGTGAACATCGGTGGATTATTAATATTATCATATTAGCTCAGCGGCAGGAAGATTTTATTTATTTCGATTTAGTATTTAAAATTAAATAGTAGCAGCCATTTTCGATATATTCGAAGTACCTCAATCCAGCAGATATTCAGATTCCTAATAAATAATTATATTTTAGTATAATCCAAAAATGACGTCAGTTTTCAGACAATTTAAGTAAATCTCTCACGAAAGTAATAAAGTACGATCGCTATAAAACGGTTCACGGTTAGGTATACTGCATGGTAATGGAAGTTATTAACTATGCGAAGTAAATTCTATGCCGGTTGCTATTACGAGTACAATATCAAATTCAAAACCACAGCTTTGTTGAGAGTTTTCGATGAAGCTACATCAGTTAGCACAATCTTCGTTCAGCATTAGAATTTGCTTAATATGTTAAGTTGTTTACTAATAAATAATTCTATTTTCCACAATAATTAATCTTTTAAACGCGCATTTTCATTATTTCTATGATATTTTGCTTTTTTATATCCGATTTTAGGTTACAATCTAAAGTAGGATCATTATTTAGAGGAAAATTTTAACAAGGTAGGTATAGGTAATTTGGAGTACTTAAAATTATTATTGAAAAAATGAAATGAAATCGTTATTTAGTGTGTTTTTACTGTATTTTTGTTATGCTTGTGTTGCGATGTGCAAAAATAATAAATATTTCTATCTTTCTTTCTTTCCATTTTTACTTAAGCAAGATATTTAGTTATAACTAAATACAAAAGTTATAACCTAGTGTCTAAAAAATCACCTTTCCTTGAAAACACAAAACTAAATTTTAAGAGGATTTTTTAATGTTAATGCTACCATTTAAAGATTAAGGTTGGACGCCATTTGAATTTTAAAAGTAGGGTAAGCACGATATTACTAGACTACATTTTTTAAATAATACTTGATTAAAAATCCTGTCAGTGTTTTTCCTAAGTTTGTTTTATTAAAAGTATCAATCGATTATTGCGATAATTGGTTTATCTGCAGTGATAACGCTGTAAAAGAGGTTCAAGTTCGTAAATTGTATACTTAGACTTTTAGGAAATATTTCTCCCACAAATGTACGTACTATATGTATTAATGTTGAAATAAAATGAAATGAAATGAAAATATATTTATTCAATTTGGGTCCATAAAGAACACTTATGAATGTCAAATTTGATTCTACCACTGGTTCGGACTGTTGTTGTCCACTGAGAAGAATCCATCTGACTTCCGATCTGGGGACTCTGCCACGTACCAATGTTTTTAGAATGTTCGAAATTATTCGTACGTTTATCCGACGCTCTTAATGTGAAGGAAAACATTGTGAGGAAACCCGCACACGATTGCGAAAAGATTAAAAGGTTGCACGTGAAGTCATCCAATCCGCACTGAGCCCGCGTGGACGACTACGGCCTATACATCCGTTACGGGTATGCTCGTGTATAAGTAAAATTCAAATCGGTAAAATGATTCATACGAATTTCTATTAAAATGTTATTTGGTTTCGGTTGAGCTTTGATATCCATGTTAAATATAATTTAAAATTACCGATACTAAAATAAAAGTGTAACAAAAGTATTAATAGTAGGTATTATAATAGTATGTTGTTAATGAAAACAGTTTTTTTATCTGACACAATTGTGAAACTGCTGTATAGTTGTAATAGGAAACCAATTTCCACCGCCAGTGACAACCATGAAGCCGACTTCAAATTTAGATTTTTAACGCTTAATCCTTAAAGGCCGATCGCCACCGTGATATTTTTTTTAAATAGCTGAAATCGACATTGTGTCAGGATCAAGAAAAATACGTTTATAAAGCAAACTAAAACATAATTGACAATTATGGCCAAATGATTGATCATCCTTAAAACGATACCTCGTTCACAGTAACATGAAAGTATGTTTTCGTGCAAAGTCAAAATCACACCCCGGCGCTGTCTTATTAACACATTCACATCGTGTTTCACGCCGGATCTTGTCAACGGAATGTTGAATTCATTAAATAATGGTATGAATTTCGAGATGAGCACGAACCGATGGATAGGCTATTTCATATCCGGTAGATTAAAGCACGAATGGTTGGTTTGAATTTAATATTTCAGGTGTTGTGGCGTTCTCGCGAGTTAGTGTGAAGGTTGATGAAACGACATGCCCTGCGCTCAGCGCCGAGGGGGAATTTAATTATTGTTCCACTGCTACAGCGCCACAGTTGAACACACTTTTAAATGGTGGACCACATTTCTGTGACATAAAATGAGTTTTCGCGTCGAGTTATTACAATTACATAATGACTAGCAACGCTCTGATTATTTATCCGTGTCATATTTCCCACACAGCGCGGTTGTAGTATACACAAACCGTGATGATTGTGTGTTAATGGAACTGTATGATTTATGTTCTTATTTGAAAACCGCTTCTAATACTTTTGAGGTCATTTTACTCTGATTTAGTAAGGGTGAGTTTATGAAGTTGTTATTCAGAAAATGTTTCAAAGAAGAAACTTTAATATTATGCTACCTAAACCATAAAATATCTGTTTTTTTTTTTATTGTGGATATGTACTTCTGTGTTTTACTACAGTGGTACTACAAAGTGTTACCAAAGAAGTAATGTTGGATCCATTATGCTAAAGACGTCAAAACTAGACTGTGACACCTAACTCAATTACAACAAAGGCCCTTTATAGTAAATGTGTTCTGGGCATTCCGATACGTAAAACTATTTCCTCAAAATCCGAGTTAAAATGGAAAAATGCATGTAATAGAATGATTTGAATCTAAGGCTGTAAGGGTACATATAGACGATATTTTATTCTGATATCAGGAATCGTTTATTATGAATGATATCAGAGAAAATCCTTTTAGTGTTGTAATAAAAGGTTTTGGATTATTAATTTAAAGTTTTAATAGTTCCGGAACACGTCATACCAAAAATTTAGAAATATATGTATGTGTCAAAACTCGAAGATAAGATTATGCTTCTCATCATTATTATAAGCTGAACTTTTTACGAGTAATCTGGATCCACACTCGTTTTATGACTGACCTTTATTAAACACAGCAAGCTGGATTTTATTTCGATTGACTGAATAGATTTACTACTAATTTTAAAACAAAATAAATAATATGGTGTATGCATGAGGCGCTGGCACGGAAGACTTGTTTAGCGGCAACATAGTTTAAATGAGCCGTTTAGATTGCATGTTACTTAGTAGTAGTTAAACAGACTGTCAACATTTTTATACAATATCCTAGCTTCTAGTGGATTTTGAACAGGAAAATGTATTACACCCTCCATATTTTTATACCTTTACCAGATTTCTAACAACTATTCTAATGGAAACTATATTAACACATATTTTTATTGTCTACCTGTTGTTTTTGTAATCTATGAACCTACCTATACGCTATGTGTGCTCAGGGCCGATCTAGGGGGGGGCAGACGGGGGCACGTGCCCCGGGCGGCACGGTCAGGGGGCGGCAAACCGACTAATGGACCACTCATCATTTACCTTACTTGCCCGCGGAATAAATAATAGTACAAGTGCATGGCCATAGAAATACGACTGATAACCGGAGCGCGGAGTAAGGCATGTTACTGAACCATTACATTTTTTTGCATAGTTCTAAATAGGCGCCCGCAGATCACGGTCAGCAGGCGGGTGCAGCTGCGATCTGAGGAATGACGCTGTATACGAAAACTCTCTCGTCGATCTCTATACAGGGCAGCAGTGTATTATTTCAAAGTTACGTAGTTATTTCTCTATGTTAATTGATGCCAACTTAGCTGCTTTAAAGCTATATCATTTTCATGATGGACAGCTACAATTGAAAAAAAAATAAAATAAACAATTAAGCTCCTTTTACTTGCATCAAGCGACCACGTTTTTTAAGAAAATATACAAAATAAATTGGAAATAAAACGCCTTTTTCATCCAGTGTGACTTCGAAAAAGCTGAGGCGAGTAGTCTTATTTCATTATAGAACTTAATTGATTAATATCAATACCAATAATTGATAAATTGTAACTTTTTAATGACATTGCTTTTTTGCCGAGGTTAGGATGGTTATGAAACAGCTTAAGCGTTATTAGACCCCCGCTACGACGGATATACCGCAGAGCTTTTGAAAGTAGGGGGCACGCCAGTGCTTAAGACCCTTCAGAAGCTTTTTAATTCCGGAATCGGTGATGGTGCGACACCAAAGGTGAGGAGCAATGGCGTGGTGGTGTTCTTCTTCAAGAAAGGTGATTAAACCTTTTCCCTCTCTATTCAACCTATCGCAGTCCACTGTTGGACATTGGTCTCATTTTGCGCCAGATATTCCGGTCCTCCGTTTTTCTCGTCCAGACTCCACCAGCGACTTTTCGCAAGTTGTCGGTCCATCGGGCCGGAGGGCGTCCTACGTTACGCTTGCCAAGACGCGGTCTCCGCTCCAGAACTCGTCTGCTCCAACGGCCATCGGTTCTGCGACATCATTACCCACTGCCACTTCAGTTCGCTAATCTGGCGAACTATGCCGGTAATTTTAGTTCTTTTGCGGATAACATCATTTCTGATTTTATGTATAAGAGTCTCCCAACATAGCACGCTCCATCGCTCGTTGAGTAACTTTGAATTTCTGAACCAATCCGCAGTCAGTGTCCATGTCTCATCTGCGTATGTTGGTATGGGTAGGACGTATTTCTCAAAGACTTTTGTCCTTAAGCGTTGCGGAATCGTCGACGTGAAGATCTGATGTAACTTGCCTGATGCCGCCCAGCCCAAATGAATCCTCCTACTAGCTTCCCTTCCGAAATTGTGCCGGTCAAGTTTTAGCCCAAGTAAACTTATTCTTGGACAATCTGGAGAAGGACGCCACCGACGCTTATCAGAAACGCTACCGGTCTATAATTCTTCAAGAGAGCTTTATCACCCTTCTTAAAGAACGCTTGTGGACCACGCTTCCAGTGTAGTTCCCAGGTAGATGACGGCATTAAAAGAGCTCACCTAATGTCCTAAGGATGGGTTGTCCACCGGTGTTTAGGAGTTCTGTCGTAATACCGTCATCCCACGGGGCCCTTTCATTTCTCAGTTGCTTCAGTGCTGCACTAATTTCGCTAACGTCAACATCCGGCATATCCTACGTACAATGGTGCCTTAGTAGGGCACGTAGATCTTCGCTGTCTTCGGTCTGTACTGATGAGCGCTCGACAAATCCATAGAATTTCTCAACCTCTTCCAGGATCTGTTGGCGTAATGTGAGTAGTTGGCCATCTGCTATATTAAGCTTCACCAGAATGCTCCTTCCAAGTGGTTTTTGGAAAACTTTGGGCCCCCTGTTCTCCTTAATAAGGTCCTTAATTAACCTTGTATTGAAATAGTAGAATTCTCTGCGAACGAGTTTTCGTATCCGCTTGGAGAGAGCCTAATATTCCGGGTATGATAAGTTAAAGTCAAAATTCATTTATTTAAATTAGGCTTACAAAAAGCACTTATGAACGACAAAAATATACAAAAATTACATTACAAAAAAACAAATTTATTTCTTTGAACTGTTCTTTAAGAGAGTCACGTGGTCTAAGGTTGTAGATAAAAGCTCTTTTTGTAGCACAAATATTGTATCAATGTCGGCAGCCGTACCCAACGGTAGACCATACGACATTACATTATAAAAATGACTAAAATAAACTAATCTTGCCGTTTTTACATCTGTTACGAGTTATCTTAGATATTAAAAGCTTATTGAAGAATTAACGACCCATTACGATATTGTGCCACATCTTCAAGTTATTCTCCAGAGTCATTATGATCCGTCTCGCGCATATGTTTGACGATTTCCAGCCCTCCGAACAAGCTGGGTTCCTCAAAGGCTTCAGCACCATAGACTACATATTACATACGCTGTGGCAGGTTATACAGAAGAGCGGAGAGTATAACTGACCATTATGTTTGGCGTTTGTGGACTATGAGAAAGCCTTCGATTCGATCGAGACTTGGGCTGTGTTTCATTCCCTCCAACGGTGCCTGACTTGACTACTGCTATATCGAATTGTTGAGATGTTTGTACGAGAGCGCTACTATGTCAGGCCGAGTACATGAAGAGCTTACCATTGGCTTATCATTGGCACCGAGGAGTAAGACAAGGAGATGTAATATCTCTGAAACTGATCACAGCTGCGTAAAAAGTTGCAGCTTTGTCCAAATGTCAATCAATTTGAGGACCTATTATATAAATTAGTGAAATAATATAGGATGATAAAGGTAAAAATAAATAAAAGAGGGCGGGGGCGGCATTTCTAAATTTTTGCCCCACCCAAAAAAAATTGAAGATCCGGCGCTGTGTTGCTCGTAATTCGGTATGATTAAATCATTAGCTCTTTACATAAGATCAATGTTTATCGTAATTCCGTTCTTATTTTGTGGTCGTTTAACTCAACAGGATATTAAATTCTGAGCTCCTTATATTAGCACATACGTATGCGAATAGGTAGATGGTAGATGAGTGTTGCACTTGTAAATCGATCAGCTAATGGGATATGAATGAAGCGCGGCGGTAGAGGCTGCGGCGCGGCAGACACGCTGGATCTAATGGAATTCGCTTGTACGCAAACAAGCCGCGAACGCCCTCGCCGTACCTGAATCCGCCGAGCTAAGTATGCGATTCCAACTACTACTCAAAGGTAAATTCACTTTTCATTACATTACGATCTAAATCGCAGTGTCTCTATCTAATGCATTCCACGACTGGTATAATGCTAGTCGCTTGTGTCAAATATTATATAGCTTCATTTACGGTAAACTATTTTCGAGAACTTAAACACATGCTTTGAACCACTAGGTTGCTACATTGCTTACATGGTTTAATATTTGTCATGTAGAGGTCCGATATCTTTCAGTATAATGAGCAGGTTCTTACCTGAAAACAAAAAAAAAAATTGTTACCAATTCCTTAATTTCATTTATTTAAAAATCTTTTGAAGATAATACGCTCAAAAGAACAGTTATATATAATTTAAAATACACCAATTCAACAGTTCTATTTGTGTATACTTAAAAGTTTAACAACAAACACAATGATAATAATACCAGTATTTTCCCAATTCTGTTAATTGAGTCGCTTGCCGCAAGACGGGGGATTACTTAGCTGTATATATTTAGACGAATAGGCAGAACGATGTCGGGGGATACCAAACAGATTTGCCGAAGAGCCGTAGTTGGCCTTAAACCAGATTGAAGCGCTTAGAATTCCTTACATAAGCGCTCTGCTATTATATCGGAAAAGAGATCAGAAGTTAATCTATCGGCAACATTCCAACGCGTTTCGCCGGAAGGCACGAGCCGGGCCGCGGCGCTTGGCGGCACGCGACCGCGCCCGCGCCCGCCGCCGCCAACGAGCCCCTCCCCCACTCACCATCGATCCCGCACTTTGCAACTATGCACCACACTTTGCAAATACTTTATTAATAAACCCTCATTACCAGATATTTGAAAAGAAATCGATCGCAGAGCCAGATAACTCATTGGCGATAAAGCGCTCGATAATTCCAAACTGCAAAGCTATAGCTGATAGGATACGCCGCAAAGTAACACGTTTGTCGGTTTTTTACAGGCTCTACTTTGGTGCACTGATCCCACAGTCTTCCTTTCACCACAGGTTCGTTCCCCGTATTCGGACTAAGCGTTTCGCGTCTTCTTTCATTATGCGTACTGCAAATGAATGGAATGATCTGTGTTTCCGGCCAATTACAGCCCTGTGGCATTAAAAAAAACCAGCAACCAGGTCTAAAAGGATCCATATGCTACAACTGTCTCAGCGGAACTGTAACTATTTAATTTGAATATAAGAGTTTCCTAAGGAATATTGATTAAGACTAACCATCAGCATTAAAAATACTTAACAACATAGGTTTTTCTTTACACTTACACGAAATGTCTCTGAGGACGGGATGGCGATGGGATGTTGCTATTGTTTTAAATTATCCTAACTCAACAACAATATATATATATAGGCCACGGAAATGAAATAACACAGCATTACATTATTTCAATGTATTAAGGAATGGCTGCGTGAGTAATTATTTTCATTTCACATACAGTCTATGTCGGCATCTCGAGTAAGAGTGTTGTACTGTCATATTAGCACAATCGGAGTTGCCGAGGTTTTGCCAAGATATAGTTTGGGTCCACACATATTTTTGTTCTAGTTGCCATTTCTTTGACAGTTGATTATTACGCCATTCAAACTAAGTTGCTTCAATGTTGNTGTAGTAGTATTATGTTTTAACGAATCGGTTTTTAAATTGTATTCATGAACTTGTTATACGATACTTCGATGGCTCAAGAAGTTACAAAGAAGTCAGAAGAGGAGCGCAAGAAGATTGGGTGTGAAAGTGTTAGCGTTGTTCGCTTTAGCTGGTTGACTTCGGGTCAAATTGTAATTACAATATCATTTGGTCCCCTTCAACCAGCTGTAGTTGACATCTGCTTCGCTTTCTGGTATTCGACTGGAAGACTTCTGCAACTCCGGCTGTTTTGCAAGTTTTATTTGTATTACAACAACTTTATCAGCGAGTTTTGACCATAATCTAACGACTCACGTTTTGTTGTGATAGTCATCATACATAACTTTAAATGCACCAAAAATGTGAATTATGAATTTAATCAATATTGATGCAATTAAAAAGTCTTAGGTTAATAAAGTCGGAAAAAGGGAAGGCTCCAACACACGAAGGAGCTAACACGTAAATCCAACGTTGCTAGCACGAGTAAGATAAGCTCACGCAAAAAAGTACTTTAGCATAATTTAAAGGCTTAGGAAAGCAATTCCTTTAGGACAGGCACTGTCAAGATTAGGATTGTAAATAGGTAATAGAATTTAGCGCAACATTAATTTTCAAGAAAATTACAGGATTTTCTTACTTGCGGTTGTACAAACTCATAGAATGTAATCCACCATTTTCACGTAACCATTAGAATTTTAGTAACTAGTAGCTAATCTTCACGATCCGTGAGTCAGCACCGACTGCTTGATGGATATTCAGATTTTTTTTCGAGTCCCGGTTGTTCCTCCGGGAAAACAAGCTTTCGGAAGGTTGTGGATAAAGTCGTTTGTGTTTTATATGTATAATATCGATTGAAGGCAACAAGGTTTTCGGAGTTCGCACGCGAGGGAAGGATCACAACACGCGGCGCACTTTGATATTATAACAAGATTACTCGAGGAACCGCAAACGGCCCGCTGCTACGGCTACGACCTCCGCTACTAACGCATTAATGACTTTTCTCTAAGTATTTATTAAACGCCATAGAAGCGCCTTTAAGCTTCCATTGAACTCAAATCAATAAAATCAGGTGATGAATATAAAAATGCATTTAAGACTCCAAATAATAATTGCCTATGCGTTTAAAACATTATTCAAGTAAATGACAGGTAAAGGATAGGTTTGGTGGCAGAGAAACAAAAATTATGAAGTAAATACATTTTTGTTAGTGAAAATATATCAAAAGTATCAAGAGCTATATTTTATTGATTTATATAATAAATACACGCGCTAGATGCCTTAAATATTAAACTACATCCATACTTAAAAAAAAGTATATTGCTTCAAATAGTTGTACATTTAAATGAAGATTTAAGTTAAAATGTGCCAGCTGTTGTTTTTGTAGCCACTATAATTCTTTTATATTTCTTAGAAGACATGAGGAGGAATTGCAAGTTATAGTTAATATTTGTGTGGGTGGTAGCACAGTGCCAAATAAACTAAATTGTATTTTAATATGGCAAAAATATTTATCATTGTTTATTACTAACTTTATTATTTATCACAATTTAAAAAAATAACGCATGCATTGGTCGAATGATTTATATTTTTTTACGTCAGAAATGTAAACTAATAAATATTTGTCAGTTTTTACAAAATAAAACGTTGCTGGTCTCGTAGAACAAAGCAATACATCACATAGTTAAATATGTAAATAGATAGCAATGTCATTTTTTAAATTATTCATTAATTTTGAAAATGTATTCCAATTAAATTTAAATAATCTGTATATGGAGGATATTTTGTTCAATGAGACTTTTAAAAACCGGTCGGTGGTGTAAGTTATTTAATGATAAGGACAATTTAAAACAATGATTAGTAGATTCGGCAGAGTAACAGCGGAGTTGTAAAAAAAGCGGCCGCGGGCGGAGCACACTGGCGCGCCGACTTCGTGCCATAAATCAAAAGCACCCACGGGAACGCTCAGATAACACAAAGTAAGTATAAAACATTACAACATGTTCCATACCAGATCATAATTCAAACTAAATTTGAATATACCGGGTTCTGTGAATCTTCTTTTTATTACACGGCATAGGCCGTCGCTACCTTCGTGTTTTATTAGCAAGACACAGGTACCGGTTTAATAGACTCGGGGGTTGTTTGTTACAGTGCAGTTCATTATTTTCTTTTCAAACCTAGGTTGTAACTAATAATTTGTGCAAAAGTTGAAACGTTTAGTTTGTTTTAACAATTGGCGTGTTTAGGTGGCGGCGGTTTACTCGAAATACGGCTTAGAAGGAAATCACCTGGCAGGCCATTAACCTAATTCACGGACGCAAAGACAGGGCGGAGACGCGGGTGGCGGCGGTAGAGCGCCCGCTTTAATATCACCCGCTGCCGGTAATAAGATGGAAATAAGGTAGTGGTGAAGAAACCGGGCCAATTATTGCCATCGCAATTTGACACTCGACCTATACATACCATACTTCGATAAGCTCAAATGAAAATTTTATTATATGGGTTCTATAGATAGAATGTCGGCCTTTCTTCGACTTATTAGAGGTCGACATTGCAGATTTTATAATTTCCTCTTTTTGATTTAATTTCTTTTTAGGTCTCACAATACTTAGGTTCACAAAGAAAACACATTGTCAGGCGCATGGTAGAATGTTCAGTTGTTTAGTACGAGTATAAGCGCCTTGCTCAACTCTTTGAACGCCAGGAATCCAGATAAATAGGAAATCTATTGTTTCTGATGCCTTTAGATGTCATTGGCGTTCAAATGGTTAAATTGGGTGAACATCGATGGATTATTAATATTATCATATTAGCTCAGCGGCCAGGAATGATTTTATTTATCTTCGATTTAGTATTTAAAATTAAATAGTAGCAGCCATTTTCGATATATTCGAAGTACCTCAATCCAGCAGATATTCAGATTCCTAATAAATATTATATTTTAGTATATCCAAAAACATGACGTCAGTTTTTCAGTCAATTTAAGTAAATCTCTCACGAAAGTAATAAAGTACGATCGCTATAAACGGTTCACACGGTTGGTATACTGCATGGTAATGGAAGTTATTAACTATGCGAAGTAAATTCTATGCCGGTTGGCTATTACGAGTACAATATCAAATTCAAAACCACAGCTTTGTTGAGAGTTTTCGGATGAAGCTACATCAGTTAGCACAATCCTTCGTTCAGCATTAGAATTTGCTTAATATGATAAGTTGTTTACTAATAAATAATTCTATTTTTCCACAATAATTAATCTTTTAAACGCGCATTTTCATTATTTCTATTATATTTTGCTTTTTTATATCCGATTTTAGGTTACAATCTAAAGTAGGATCATTATTTAGAGGAAAATTTTAACAAGGTAGGTATAGTTAATTTGGAGTACTTAAAATTATTATTGAAAAAATGAAATGAAATCGTTATTTAGTGTGTTCTTACTGTATTTTTGTTATGCTTGTGTTGCGATGTGCAAAAATAATAAATTATTTCTATCTTTCTTTCTTTCCATTTTTTACTTAAGCAAGATTATTTAGTTATAACCTTTTTATGTGGTCCCTAAATAACAAAAGTTATAACCTAGTGTCTAAAAAATCACCTTTCCTTGAAAACACAAAACTAAATTTTAAGAGGATTTTTTAATGTTAATGCTACCATTTAAAGATTAAGGTTGGACGCCATTTGAATTTTAAAAGTAGGGTAAGCACGATATTACTAGACTACATTTTTTAAATAATACTTGATTAAAAACAATCCTGTCAGTGGTTTTTCCTAAGTTTGTTTTATTAAAAGTATCAATCGATTATTGCGTATATTGGTTTATCTGCAGTGATAACGCTGTAAAAGAGGTTCAAGTTCGTAAATTGTATACTTAGACTTTTAGGAAATATTTCTCCCACAAATGTACGTACTATATGTATTAATGTTTAAATAAAATGAAATGAAAATATATTTATTCAATTTGGGTCCATAAAGAACACTTATGAATGTCAAATTTGATTCTACCACTGGTTCGGACTGTTGTTGTCCACTGAGAAGAATCCATCTGACTTCCGATCTGGGGACTCTGGCCACGTACCAATGTTTTTAGAATGTTCGAAATTATTCGTACGTTTATCCGACGCTCTTAATGTGAAGGAAAACATTGTGAGGAAACCCGCACACGATTGCGAAAAGATTAAAAGGTTGCACGTGAAGTCATCCAATCCGCACTGAGCCCGCGTGGACGACTACGGCCTATACATCCGTTACGGGTATGCTCGTGTATAAGTAAAATTCAAATCGGTAAAATGATTCATACGAATTTCTATTAAAATGTTATTTGGTTTCGGTTGAGCTTTGATATCCATGTTATAATATAATTTAAAATTACCGCATACTAAAATAAAAGTGTAACAAAAGTATTAATAGTAGGTATTATAATAGTATGTTGTTAATGAAAACAGTTTTTTTATCTGACACAATTGTGAAACTGCTGTATAGTTGTAATAGGAAACCAATTTCCACCGCCGTGGAAATTGGTTTAAAGGCCGATCGCCACCGTGATATTTTTTTTAAATAGCTGAAATCGACATTGTGTCAGGATCAAGAAAAATACGTTTATAAAGCAAACTAAAACATAATTGACAATTATGGCCAAATGATTGATCATCCTTAAAACGATACTCGTTCACAGTAACATGAAAGTATGTTTTCGTGCAAAGTCAAAATCACACCCCGGCGCTGTCTTATTAACACATTCACATCGTGTTTCACGCCGGATCTTGTCAACGGAAGTTGAATTCATTAAATAATGTATGAATTTCGAGATGAGCACGAACCGATGGATAGGCTATTTCATATCGGTAGATTAAAGCACGAATGGTTGTTTGAATTTAAATATTTCAGGTGTTGTGGCGTTCTCGCGAGTTAGTGTGAAGGTGATGAAACGACATGCCCTGCGCTCAGCGCCGAGGGGAATTTAATTATTGTTCCATGCTACAGCGCCACAGTTGAACACACTTTTAAATGGTGGACCACATTTCTGTGACATAAAATGAGTTTTCGCGTCGAGTTATTACAATTACATAAGACTAGCACGCTCTGATTATTTATCCGGTCATATTTCCCACAGCGCGGTTGTAGTATACACAAACCGTGATGATTGTGTGTTAATGGAACTGATGATTTATGTTCTTATTTGGAAACCGCTTCTAGTACTTTTGAGGTCATTTTACTCTGATTTAGTAAGGGAGTTTATGAAGTTGTTATCAGAAAATGTTTCAAAGAAGAAACTTAATATTATGCCCTAAACCATAAAATATCTGTTTTTTTTTAAATATTGTGGATATGTACTTCTGTGTTTTACTACAGTGGTACTACAAAGTGTTACCAAAGAAGTAATGTTGGATCCATTATGCTAAAGTCGTCAAAACTAGACTGTGACACCTAACTCAATTACAACAAAGGCCCTTTATAGTAAATGTGTTCTGGGCATTCCGATACGTAAAACTATTTCCTCAAAATCCGAGTTAAAATGGAAAAACATGTAATAGAATGATTTGAATCTAAGGCTGTAAGGGTACGTATAGACGATATTTTATTCTGATATCAGGAATCGTTTATTATGAATGATATCAGGAGAAAATCCTTTTAGTGTTGTAATAAAAGGTTTTGGATTATTAATTTAAAGTTTTATTAAAACTTCCGGAACACGTCATACCAAAAAACCTTATAATCAATTTAGAAATATGTATGTGTCAAAACTCGAAGATAAGATTATGCTTCTCATCATTATTATAAGCTGAACTTTTTTTACGAGTAATCTGGATCCACACTCGTTTTATTGACTGACCTTTTATTAAACACAGCAAGCTGGATTTTATTTCGATTGACTGAATAGATTTACTACTAATTTTTAAACAAAATAAATAATATGGTGTATGCATGAGGCACTGGCACGGAAGACTTGTTTTAGCGGCAACATAGTTTAAATGAGCCGTTTAAGATTGCATGTTACTTAGTAGTTAGTTAAACAGACTGTCAACAGTTTTTATACAATATCCTAGCTTCTAGTGGATTTTGAACAGGAAAATGTAATTACACCTCCATATTTTTATACCTTTACCAGATTTCTAACAACCTATTCTAATGGAAACTATATTAACAACATATTTTTATTGTCTACCTGTTGTTTTTGTAATCTATGAACCTAAACTATACGCTTGTGTGCTCGTAAATTCGGTATGATTAAATTCATTAGCTCTTTACATAACGATCGATGTTTATCGTAATTCCGTTCTTATTTTGTGGTCGTTTAACTCAACAGGATATTAAATTTCTGAGCTCCTTATATTAGCACATACGTATGCGAATAGGTAGATGGTAGATGAGTGTTGCACTTGTAAATCGATCAGCTAATGGGATATGAATGAAGCGCGGCGGTAGAGGCTGCGGCGCGGCAGACACGCTGGATCTAATGGAATTCGCTTGTACGCAAACAAGCCGCGAACGCCCTCGCCGTACCTGAATCCGCCGAGCTAAGTATGCGATTCCAACTACTACTCAAAGGTAAATTCACTTTTCATTACATTACGATCTAAATCGCAGTGTCTCTATCTAATGCATTCCACGACTGGTATAATGCTAGTCGCTTGTGTCAAATATTATATAGCATCATTTACGGTAAACTATTTTCGAGAACTTAAACACATGCTTTGAACCACTAGGTTGCTACATTGCTTACATGGTTTAATATTTGTCATGTAGAGGTCTCCGATATCTTTCAGTATAATGAGCAGGTTCTTACCTGAAACAAAAAAAAAATTGTTACCAATTCCCTTAATTTCATTTATTTAAAAATCTTTTGAAGATAATATACGCTCAAAAGAACAGTTATATATAATTTAAAATACACCAATTCAACAGTTATTTGTGTATACTTAAAAGTTTAACTTGGGCAAACAACAAACACAATGATAATAATACCAGTATTTTCCCAATTCTGTTAATTGAGTCGCTTGCCGCAAGACGGGGGATTACTTAGCTGTATATATTTAGACGAATAGGCAGAACGATGTCGGGGGATACCAAACAGATTTGCCGAAGAGCCGTAGTTGGCCTTAAACCAGATTGAAGCGCTTAGAATTCCTTACATAAGCGCTCTGCTATTATATCGGAAAAGAGATCAGAAGTTAATCTATCGGCAACATTCCACGCGTTTCGCCGGAAGGCACCGAGCCGGGCCGCGGCCGCTTGGCGGCACGCGACCGCGCCCGCGCCCGCCGCCGCCAACGAGCCCCTCCCCCACTCACCAATCGATCCCGCACTTTGCAACTATGCACCACACTTTGCAAATACTTTATTAATAAACCCTCATTACCAGATATTTGAAAAGAAATCGATCGCAGAGCCAGATAACTCATTGGCGATAAAGCGCTCGATAATTCCAAACTGCAAAGCTATAGCTGATAGGATACGCCGCAAAGTAACACGTTTGTCGGTTTTTTACAGGCTCTACTTTGGTGCACTGATCCCACAGTCTTCCTTTCACCACAGGTTCGTTCCCCGTATTCGGACTAAGCGTTTCGCGTCTTCTTTCATTATGCGTACTGCAAATGAATGGAATGATCTGTGTTTCCGGCCAATTACAGCCCTGTGGCATTAAAAAAAACCAGCAACCAGGTCTAAAAGGATTCCATATGCTACACTGTCTCAGCGGAACTGTAAGCTATTTAATTTGACTAAGAGTTTCCTAAAATATTGATTAAGACTAACCATCAGCATTAAAAATACTTAACAACATAGGTTTTTCTTTACACTTACACGAAATGTCTCTGAGGACGGGATGGCGATGGGATGTTGCTATTGTTTTAAATTATCCTAACTCAACAACAATATATATATATATATATATGGCCACGGAAATGAAATAACACAGCATTACATTATTTCAATGTATTAAGGAATGGCTGCGTGAGTAATTATTTTCATTTCACATACAGTCTATGTCGGCATCTCGAGTAAGAGTGTTGTACTGTCATATTAGCACAATGCGGAGTTGCCGAGGTTTTGCCAAGATATAGTTTGGGTCCACACATATTTTTGTTCTAGTTGCCATTTCTTTGACAGTTGATTATTACGCATTCAAACTAAGTTGCTTCAATGTTGTTGGAGATTGTCTGAGATCTGAAAATCGGTCGGAAATCACAGGTGGAGCTGGATGAGGAAAGCGATACCGGGATACTCTGGCACAAAATGGGAGACCCATGTCTAGCAATCACAACAGTTAGTCAGGTACATTTATCAGAGTCCAGTGTATGAGAATCAGCTTAACCCAGATCTCATACACTGGACTCTGATAAATGTAGATTTATCGTCTTAATTTTGCTGGTTGCTTTTTTATATTAGTATATCTTTGAATTTGCTCTCCCTTTCTTTCTCTTGTGTCGTTGTGCATTAACAAACATAGTATCGTCTCTGTAGAGTTAACTAAATCCACTTATGCTACGAGACAATTCCGTTATAAATCCGGTAAATTATACAACAAATTAAATGAGAAATTACACATTTATGGTCAGACATATTACAAATGCAAAAAAAACTACTGAAAGATCTAAAATCATGGACTTACGAAGAGGCTGAAGCTATGTGCAAATAAATACAAAAACACTTGTATTTGCACATATATTATGCACAAACACACACACACGCACACACACACACGCGCGAACACACACACACACGCGCGAAACACACACACACGCGCGCACACACACATACACGTTCGGTTTTTTTTTCTCTTCTTTTTACATTTATTAACTTAAGATTAACTATAGTATTATTGAATTGAATTGATGCTGGTGTATGTACTTTATAGTTAACCCATTGTTATGTAAGAGCGGGTCTCCTAACACAGGTTCTTTTGCACTTACCAGGAGGCCCAATCACAATTCTTTTATGTAAAATAAAATTATAAAGGTACTAAATAAATAAATTATTATTAAAATTAATATTAAATAAATGAAGAGCCGAACTTTTATAACGAATAGGTTGTATGACGACAACAAAGGGACGGAATCCCTCCCTAGGACAAGGTGTCCGATAAAGAAATGGTATGGAAGAATCAAATTGTGCAATTCCAACGCACACACTCCGAAATGCAACCTGTAGAAGACGGACAGAAACGATTCTAAGCGGCAATGTTCAAGACATTGTAGCCTTTCGGCAATAGACTCATCACCGATAAGCCTTCTTGCCCGTCAGTCTATAGCATCCGGGGCATCTAGCTGTAGTATCGGGCAGATCCGTCCCACAAGTGTGAACAGTATTCGATACAAGATCGAACCTTGCATACAAATCACACAGTTGTGTGGGTTAAAAGTATCTACGGATTTTGGAAATAATACCAAGCTTCTTCGATAAAATCTTGACCCTGGATTCTAAAATTAAGTTTTGACGAAAGTTCCATACCCAAGAAGTCATGATTTTGTGAGATCTCTACAGGTGCATTTCAAAAAGGAGTCACGGTTAAATCTTAGCGGAAAACAGACAGGCTTGGGTCGAAGGTGGTTTTCATGAGTCAAAGGACTCATTAAACCTCGCTACCGATATACTACTGATATCGCCCAATCGGCACGGCCTGTAGAGTTACGTTTTTTTTTTTATTGCTTATGTAGGCAGACGAGCTGGCGGCCCATCTGATGGAAAACGGTAACCGCCGCTCATGGACAACTGTAAGCTAAGGGCATAGCCATGCACTGCCTATCAAGAGGAAAGGGCTCTCTTTAAACCTCGTTTGAAGAAGGACATGTCGTAGTTATTAGGGAACACCGAGGCTGGGAGGTCGTTCCATAATTTGCACGCACGCGGAAGGAACGATCGCTGGAAACGAACGGTTTTGGAAGCGAAAGTTTCCAGGTGGTATGGATGGACCCTAGCTCGGCGTCGAGTCGTACGATGGTAAAACGGTGACACGTTAATTCGAAGGACCATCACCTCTCTTTGAGCATCGCTTTCAGCTTTGGATAATCTTGAATTGGATAAGTATCTCTCTGCAATAGCTGTCGTCTCCATACCTTAAAATGCCGGGCTTTAAAACCACCTGCTCGTCAGTTCGCGGGCGGCCTACATGGGTTTATATTGCTCTAGGTGTAGGGGAGACAAGACTGCGTGGAGTTGGTTGTGCAACTTTCGTGTCTGTCACACACTTTTATAACACAACATTTTGTCCTTTTCAAAACAATAATATCAAATGAAATTTTGCATAAGTGGCGTATGCCAAATAAAATTGTACCAAGTAATCGTCGCACTAAATAAACGTTGTGTATACTGAAATTATGCATAATAAAATTTTGCCAATTTTCGGAGCAACAAGATTCTGTCATATACATGTGACGGGGAACCCTTCAAAAGTATATAAGCGGCAATGACAATAAGGTACCAATAGATGAGATGTCGGCTCGTTTGCCTTCTATTTCATGTATAAAATGTACTATTTACCCTGTGGTACCGCCTGCAATATCATGAAAAGTATACAACGTTTGCACTATATACTATAGGCTAGTTTTATCCCTTTCAGTGGCTATTTTTAGCAGTCGGGCTTATTTGTTTATTTTTAAATTATTATTTTTAATTCAGACGTTTCAGCTAACTAATAGATATTAGTTTAGCGAATCAGTCAGCTTTGTATCGAAAACAGTTTTCACACAACTGTACTATTTTTGAAAGATCAATACCAGTCGATGAGATTGGGAAAAAAATTATAGTAAGCTTTAATGTACCCAGTGACACACTAATTTCCTCTTCCGTAGCATTATCAGCATGTATTTCTTAAGTTCAGAAGAAAGAGCATGATCGTGTAACGAAAATTAAATATACCTCCAAACTTACTTTCGATATTAGTTTTTTGTTTGAATAGATAATACAAGAATCGCGCGTCTTCTTAAACTTGACATTTGTTGGTCGTAAAAATAAATGTATAACTTGTATTTTTACGGGCGGTAGAAGCCACCGACAACCGGATCGAATAGCGTAGCTTATAACTACGATCGAAATTGAATTATAAGTGACGAATTGCTAAATTTCCTTTCTTTTCTTTTGTATACGGGGGTAAAAAAGTGAAACTATCAAAATCGGGCTGAAAGTTAATGTAATAAATTAAAATTCCACATTTTATGTAAGTGGTCTTGTTTTGAACCTTCGATCAATAGAATTCTGACACACATTTAAGAGTCCTAAACACATACTTTAGCTGCGTAACGATGAGCTTACTTTAATCAGGCGATATCCATATTCAATAATTATATCACACAAATATTGTGTAACAGTGACTAAGCGTAACTAATAATGATCAAAGTTTTGCAAAGTTGTTTTTGCTTTAAAACGCAATTCACATGTAATAGAGAGCTGTAGGTATTCATGCGACCGGGAGCGCCGCTGCGGCTCGCTACAGGGAATAGATTCCTTTAGTCACATTTATGGCTAATATATTCATGAAAGTTTCACAAAAATATTTCTGAGCGCACTCGCGTCTGCTTTGTTATGAGTACGACATAGACAAAACACATACAAGGTCGTATCAACTTTTATATAAGGCTGCGCCCGTTCCTTGTCGCGTATTTTTAGACGATAGTTCCATGGGTAGCAATAAACATATTTAAGTTTAAAATTGTTACATGAACCGACCAGAATACACTTTAAATGCAATACGTAAATAAAAGTGGCAATAATGTCTACGAGATGCTTGCACGGGTGTGCAGAGAGCGTCTTCGAAACGGCAAATGGAAAAGCAAATGCGATGAATGGGTGTAAAACATTTTCGGTAGCGCAACGAGTTGTGGAATAAAATAAAATAGGTAGCGAGTAGAGTGCACGTCACGGACACGCGGCGGGGCGGCGCACGCGACTTGCCGCGCAATTTCCGCTTCGCTATCAGATGCGACGCCCGCGCCGCGCCCTTAGCGCCGCCGTGTGAACTCGACCGACAACTAAATATACGAGTACGCTGCAATTCTAAGTGGAAAGAACCGCCCGCCTCTGTGTTGTTTCACTAAAATATTAAGAACCATTAAGAAGGTACCTCTCAATTTTCTTATAAGCATCCATAGAATCGCTCAACGCTGTGAACACAACTAGTGTTTATATTATTTAAAAAAGGTTTGTCTTTTTTACACTAGTTCGTATTGTCAACAATGTTCTCATAAAGACTTCAGTACTGTTATGAAGAATATTAATGCCAAATAAATAAATTCAAATACGCACCATGATGTGACAGTTTCAATCTTTAGAATTATTTTTAGAATTTAAAAGTTTGTGTTGCCTGCTTGTGGATAAATGGTATTCTTTTCAAGCAGTGTATACTAAATAAACGTATGAACAACAAACATCTTTTTTGTAACACCGATTATAGGCGTCATGTTTTTACAACCCGGTGCGAGCTCGAATAAGTTCTTTTTGTAAGTTTCTTATGAAAGGGCCACATAAAATTTTGCCGACGACAGTCCACATTGCAAGACTCTGTGTTTCGATGTCAACGACTATTTTACTAGGATGTGATATATTAAAATGTTTGTGACTGAATATTGTACCTATATTTCAAATCGTGTTTCAAATGTTTACTTTTTTGTAACACAAAGGAGTAGGTAATTGTGTCTTTGAATTTATTATTATCCAATCGAATTCAGAAAGATCAACATTTTATATATCAATACTTTAGAAGGCAGGAGAATCCTGATTAATACGGACCTATTGAAAGCTATCCAACAAATGGAAATAAATTGAGTGATATGTTATCTTTTTAAATATACGCTTGCATGTTTATGAAGGTCTCCGCTGAGAAACGATGAAAAGCTAAGTGCTTCAAGTTCGTCGGCTCTATTTATTTGGGTGTGCCCCTTTCTTGGCGAGCTTGGAATGGATTTAATAATTATGGGGCAAAGAAGCGAAGCGTGTGGGGTCTCGGCGGAAGGTTGGAGTGGGGCAGGGCGCGATTAAATCGCAGGCGTTTCGGCATGTAACGGGAAGTGGGTCAAGCGGCGCCGCCCCCAGGTATTTATTGCGTTTCCGTTGGAATTGCAACTGCTATCTGCAATATTACCGATACAAAAAATATAAACAATAAATACTTCAAGAAGAAACAAGAACTTTATTTCGAATGGTGGCGTAGTGCGCTTTTATAATAAAGCTGTACTGGGCGCATTGTATACACACATATATATATATATATATTCCAGTTGAGTTTCTACGGTTCATGTTAAATTTTAGCAAGTTTTGCCACGTGTTATTACTAAATGATGCAAAGACGCAATGTTGATACTACTTTTAGCTAAATCATTAAGGTTTAACCTAAATGATTTAGCTGGACGCTGGATGTAAATTAAGTGGTTATTTATTATGGTTATTCTCATAATAGTTCATAGTATAACATAAGAATTAATTGTTGTTCCCGTTGATTACAAAAGCAATATTTTATATACTTATTTATAATTGCAGTTAAAGAAGTAAACATAGCTCCAACTAAATATATTAACGCTGCCAGTAACGAGTTTAACTCGTAGAAGTTCGTTCAAATATTGCGAAGTTCAGAGTATAGGTATAGCCAAAAGTAGTTGTTAATGAGAGCAGCAAGTGCGTTGCGTGCTAAACTTATGAAATACATAAAGGAGGAGCGGAGACCCGCGGAGCCGGTCGCCAGGCTGCGGTAGTTTCACGAAAGCCCATAGAGGGTCGACAAAGGCATACCATTAAAACTTCTTTTTGCCCGGTAACGCCTGCTGTTCGGCGGGCTAAGTCTTAGTCTGCAATTACAGACAAGTGCCTTTAAATGAACCGAGCCCTCGAGCACGGCGCATCGCTTTGCACCCGACTGCGCCCACTCCGCCGTCTTGCCATTTTCACACTAACTGTGTTAATTTGATTGAATCCATTGTTTCGTTAGACAAGTTTGCCATCATGTATCGATAATTGGTCAACAACAATCAACATTTTAGAAACTCTTGGCTCATTGTAACATTCACATTACCCAGTAGTTGGATTGTGTTATTCTCTTGGAAATATGAGCAACTAGATGTGTTTTCTTAATAATTGGTAATAAAGCATTATTACGAATATACAGATTAGTACATTATTTAGGTATTTTAAGAATATTTTAATAGTTGCTTGACACTTTTTTGTTGGTAATATTCACATATGTGACACATACAGTAGGTGACTTATGCGGACTCTCACTACTTATATTTTGATTGGCATCACTCAAGCAATTTCATGGAAGTGTTTTAATTTATTATTTTTCCAGCAAAATTATTATCTATCTATTATAATTAAATTATATTAATTATTATTATTTGTAGTCTCTGTTAGGAGTCCACGGTTCATAGACCGGTCCTTTCAACGCACGGGTTATTGCAAATATGAAAGAAAAATAAGGGCTATGGATGGTGTAGTGCCGGTCTAGTTTCTGGACTATTGATTGAGACAACGGGGCGCCTGCCAAATCAAATGTCTCAATCTTGAAAAATACTATGCAGCGTAGTGACTGGGACGCAACACCGGCGCAGGCAGCTAGGGGTGTAGAGAGGTGTACACCGCTTTCTCCGCAGATAAACTGCACCAACTTGCGACTTACGCATCTTTCACTTCCACCCCTCGAGCATGTAGCTCTTGCCACCCCACTCTGGAGAGCCAATGAAGGCAAACCAGAGGTCAGAGTCCTGACCTTTGGTGAGCACTCCGGGAGGCCGGAGACGGTTAGTGACACTCTCGGGGCCGTCGGGTCTGTGGTGTCGCTACGCACCAACAACTTGCCACAAGCTGCCCTGCCCTGCGGTGACTGACTGCACTGGTGAACTTCCCTACGCGCGAACTATTATTAATTATATTATTATGCATTGTGTGAAAGATAACAACGAGTAAAAGATACTAGCCGCAGTGGCGTGCACAGATAATATTAGTAGGGTATGCAAAGTAAGTGACACTAATCGGAAAAACATTAAATAATATACATTTTTGACAAATCGAGTGCTGTTGATGACAGCAGATCGCCTATGGTTTCAAATCTGCAGAGGAAAATGGGCGAATAGGTGGGGATCTTTTAATATTTTAACGATTTTCCGGGTTGTCTGGACGCACAGGGTACGCACTGCTTGTTTGCAAATATGGAGTGCACGTCACTGACTAGATGAATTAACAAATAGTTTCTAGGTTGTTTATACTTGAGCAGATTGATATCGTCGGGCGCATACTTGCTAATCTTGACGTTATTGTCCAAAATTAATGACTATTATAAATGTGTCTGTTATCCACTTCGATCATATATAGTTTCTATGATCGAAGGTTATCCATAAAATGATCTCACAGAAAAAAATAAAGAAAAAAATAAAATTCTGTAAAATTTCTGAAGTGGTGATAATTATGTTCAATGTTATACACACGAGATCTATTTGTTTAGGTACAGTTCCATTTAGTATCCATTGAGATAATATTTGTGTTCAGAGACTCAACTTCGCAGAGATTTTCTATTACTTTTGTTGATCTTACGGCAGTTATTTACATACTCTAAATTTCATTCAGAATAAGCAAGCCTACGGAAAGATTTATTTTTCATGTTTTATTCATTCACGTGTCGTGGAGAATTTTCATTTTGATGTAATATCACGACAGAGCAATAATGACATTGAACTAAGTATCTATCTATTATGCTTGAATTCTAGTATCACAAAAATAACTGCGCTATTCACTATTCTGGAGCAAACAAAATGAGGGCACCTACCTTCTACATATTAATTATTAGAAATTAAATTAATGGTTCACCGTTTATGACTTTCCATGGAAAGTTTCCATGGTACTGTACGTGATATTTATTTTTTATTTAAACACATAAGAATGGAGAACCATATATATATATATATATATAATGAGAAAATCTGCGGTTCACAGAATACATATACTAACAAAGTTAAAACAATAGAGAACAATACTTCTTGATTTGGAGAAAAGAAAGTGTTACATAGGGTTGATTACTTAGTTTCAAGAAATAAGGCAATATTAGGTATGGCACCATACCACTTCTTAAATTTGCATATTTCAAACATGGCGAAGCGCCATAACAACTTATCTGTGTTAATCGAGTTCAGCGCATTCGAACTTAGCTTAGAACTCCAACCACAACGACTCTTATTTATTAATCGAAATCAGAACATTCCGACTTGATTCCGGATTGAACCACAACCAGTACTTATAGGTGTATAATTTTAAAGATTATATCATGCCATAATAAATTAATTATTTTTAATTCGAAACAAAAAACAAATAGTAATTTTAGTAAACAAAAAGCATGTAATTGAAATTAAGACAAATTATTTGTGAAATGTTATTATTGGTTTTGTAACTTGTTTATATGTTTGCGTAATGAAACATTGACAAATGTAGCTTGTGAAATAGTAATTTGCTAATACATTTTGTGTGAAACATTACAAAGGCGAGTAAACCCGCATTAGGTAAATGTTTGTATTCTATTTCAAAAATATCAACATAAGAAGACAGCTTTTACTTAAGCAAAATACTTCGAACTTCATAAATTTAGTAGTGCAGACTTTAATAAGCAATTAAAACTAAGAATTCAAAAGCGAAAATGCGAGAAATATACAGCAAGTTTAATTTGGCGAAGCCAAAGACAGACATTTATATGTTTGAGCTAAGAAAATTGAACAAAACCGAGGTGAAATGTTTGATTGTTTATAGCATTTTTATATTATTGTCAATAAACAGTTATGAAATAAAATCCAAAACTGTATACGTACCTATTTAAAAAAAGGAATCACTGTAGTCTGATAGCGCACAGGGTTTTAGCTAGATTAGTGCAAAACGCGCCACAGCCTGCGTATTTGAAGATATTGATTTTGGAAAGTGGCCAAAAAAACTCGTAGAGCAGGCACGCGTCAACTGCCGCGCTAGCCCGATCCCGACGTCAACCCTTTTACGAATATTAAATTCTGTTTTGCCACTTCGCGATTCCACATTTTCTCCGAAAAAATATGATCCGATTCGTAAGGCCTTTGCATTATTCACTGTTTCCCCGATGCTTCCCGACGCCTCAGCCGTTCCCCATGTGCTTACTGCGTCAAACAACGAACATTGTGGAAATGATACATGTGTTTATAATATCAAGATTGCACTGTTAAACTAGATATAAAGGATAAAAATAAATAAAAATCACAGGGTATATAAATACTGATTTTGAAAATTTTCTTATGTTGTTATTTTACTAGGTGGTAGACTCGATACTGAGTTGTCTAGGTAGGTACCACCACAGTACCAGATATCGTCCCGTAAAATAAGAGTACTATGCAGTTTTGTGTTTCGGGTTGAGGGCACTGTAGCTAGTGAAATTACCGGGTATAAGAGGCCTCATGGTCAGGAATACCCTAACCATGAGGCACTGACCACTTACCATTAGGTGAGCATTCTGACCATTCTGTTTACTCTGTTATATAATAACAATCATAATAATAAAAAAAAGTTTTGGACGAGAATTTGTAAATTATAATTTTTTAACTTCTAACGATGAATATAATTCTTTGTAGATACCCTGGCAGATAAATAGATTATGAATTTTCATTTCGGAGTTCAAATTGCTTGAACCTTTAATTACTTTAAGGAAACTTGTACAAACGCGCTCTCAGGGAAAGGGTTAATCCGAGCTTTGCTGCGAAAATAGAACATTTGCTTGATTAAAGACAAGAAACACTGACTTCCTTAAAGGGTGTAAGTACTTTACCAGTATCGTATACTTTTCATAGAGACAAACATCAAAAGTAATGTACTTAGCTGAGTTGTACATGCCTTAACGTGAAACAAAGAAAAACACGACGCCTATAGTATTGTTTGTTCGCAAAGGTTCACGTATCTTCAAAGAATAGCTGAAGACTGACTGTCCGCGAAGTTTTGTGTCGCACGGGCGTCTCTACTTTTCTCTATGAGCGGGTCCATTTCCGTTTATCTTTGGTTATTTTTTGTTCGCATTCAGTTTCTTTCGTTTCTCATATTTTGCTGCCGCATCCATCGCATCGGAAGAGGGGTGCACGACGTCATTGAAAATAGCTATCGGATATTTCAATTTTGCCTTTGTATTATTTTCAAACAATACTTTACAGTACTACTTTCTTATTAACAAGAGATAATACAAATGATAAATGTGCGGTGAATATTATAAAACTAAACATGTAGTTAATTAAAAACAACAATATGCACAAATATTTGATCCAATATCTTATCATCGTTCTTATTCTTTTTAGAGTTCATATTCTTTTAAGAGTTTCGTAGCCACATAGCATAAACGGAACCTTATAGATTTGTCATGTCTGTCTGTCCGTATGTCCCACCCTCTTTTTTTCAAACTATAAGAATTATAGTTTGAAACTTAGTGAGAATATATTCTGTAAATCGCAAAAAGGTTTTCACAAGAAACTTGAAAAAAGAATGTTGGGGTTCCCATACAATGAACTGAAACTCCATTTTTTTTCATCAAATCCAGTTTTGTGATCTCAATGTATAGGTCTATAATATATTTTTTTCTCAAAAAAATTGCTTGTTTGCGGTAGAGACACTGCCAAAGTGGAAAAGTGTCCCATTTAACTTCTTAAATATGGGTAAAATATTGATTATATAAAATAATGATGTAGTTTTGAAAACTAACAACGAAATTTGGTTTAAACAACATATAGTCAGTAGTTTTTTTATGTGCCATATACGGTAAACCACTATTTTCGCATAATAAATCTGTAGTAGGTGCCTAAGTAAATCATTACTATTTTACATTACTTGCTGCTTCATGGGCTGCTGCCCGACTCGTACTTGGCTATTTTTATTTTAAACTTTATATTTTATTTTTAACTTTAAACTTTATATTTTATTTTTTATTTACGTTTTTGTTTCAATCAATATTACGTTACTGCTTTCCACATATTAGGTTCAGAACTATTAATTAACTACTTGTACAAAATACGTCTCACTTCTGTTTCTGAGTGGTAAACATGATAAATCGGAAAACGGTTATTCAAGTTGGTAAAAGCGGTTTAATATTGATATCGTTAATTGACGCGACGTCGATCCGAGTCTTAAATTGGTGTAAATCCTCAAGGCACAGATCATGGGAACGGAGCGGCGCTCTCGACGTGCCTCCTCCAATTACTTTAATTAAAACAATACCACGGCACCAGTGCTTCGTCGACTCACCGCGTCTGTTTCCCATTTCCCTATTTAAATACGAAAACGAGCTCGCAGAGCGCGCTTAGCATGCAAGATGTTGCTATTCACTGTTGTGAGTCGACACCTACGTACAAATAGGCAATGTCTTGTATGACTCTAATCGCTCTAATTGTAAGGTTTAGAGTACACCTGCTAGGTGATTAATTTTAATGGCTATATTATACCTAACGACGCCATAACCTTTTTAAATTAACTCGGTTGATGTCGTATTATATCATAGGTCACAAGAATGCGATGAAATATCTAAGAAACACATGCTTTCAGGGTAGGTTATATTATATACATTAAAAACTAAACTTTGAAAAAAAAACTAATTATTTACTTACAATTATGAATAAATATTTTGTTCAACACTAGAACAATTTTATATTCTTTGGTCTGACAGTCACGTGTGATGCCTCAGTGGGATCTATAAAGTTTCATGTCATTAGATGAAACGGAATTTTCTTCGACACTTTAAGCGTTTATAGCAGCATACACAATCTTGTTCTCAGTTGTTTAATCAAAATAAAGTTGATGGCGCCATGATTACTTGTCACTAGTTCTTCGGAAAATCGGGTTAAGCCAGTAACAAAAGCATATGGAATAATATTGATTTCTGGGAACAATCGACCCCAGGAATCGTTTACAAGAAATTAGCACTAAAATTATTCAAAGAAGGGATTAATTCAATTCGGGTACACAGTCATTTTAATGACAGCATTCTTTTTATATGAGTTTCGCAACAAGCGCTTAAAGTTTAAATTATTTCTGAGCTGGACTTAGATAACCATATTTTATTAGTATATAAAGATAAATAATTTCAAGAATAAGAATGAAATATAAAAGAAAAAGCGGAGCCTGCTCCAACTTAATGTTAAAGTAATCCTATGTCTCAGCTACTAAGCGAGCGGTTCGAAAATCGATTAGGGAGTCGAGTTGATTCAGCGACTTCGAAGCTAGTAATTTACTCTCGAGTTGGCTGAAGGCGACACCTGTCGAGCGAAGTGACGGCTGATAATGCGACGCGCGCGTCATTCATGCGCACCCCAGTGCATTCGCTCCCGCCTGCTGCTCGCCTAGCCTTCCCACCACATAAAAACTAATCAGCCGCCACTAATTATAACACTCAAAGTTATAGCGAACAGCAAAAGCTCACAACTATAATCTTTGAGAATGTATACAGCGTATGCCATAGTTGTTTCTGGCAACATTTATCATGAAACTTCTCACGGTGGCAAGAATAATATAAAGCTGCTAAATCCTGGTATCATTTGCGGGATTACAGTTTACACGAAGGCGACGAAGGCGCGTCGCGAGGGCGTGGTGTGGCAACGCGTCACATCTCCGACAGGAGGCAACTTTGCCAACTTTCTTCAGGGCAGTTAGAGAAGTTTGACTGGCACGCGCTCGTACCATAAGCTCTGGAAGCCGATACTCAGTACCAACGTCAAATGGATACTCGTTTTGTAAAAATTAACACACACACAAACAACACAGATGGAGAAAATATTTATGTAATATATATAATAAAATTTAAAATCTTTTTCTTATCTTTATATAATAAAAATATTAGATGAACGTAATTATTCATAGTTATCTTAATAATGGTTGAGGAAGCACTCGAGTGTGTTATTAAAAGGCGGCGGCGGCGCGGTAAGGCTCGTACGGGCAGGTGAGCGGGGGCAGGGCGGCTATAATGTCTACTTTTCTGTAAGGGCACCGGCGCCGCCCTGCGCTGCTTAGTAGCGGCTACCTACCTACCTAGAGTTTTATGAGTTTAATCAAAACGTTTTAGGGGTGTCACGGAGTGCCCTATGGATGATTGTATGTGCAGGATATGTGTGCTGACCCGTGCGATTCCTATCCCACTACACACAAATGTACACTAAAACAACATTGTTACAAAACGCTGCCGTTTATCATAAGGCGACGGAATGAGCAAGTGGATCGTGTGTTATATTTTACATGTTTTGATGTTATGATGACTTTCACGCGCTTAAATACCTAATTGAGCCATTATAAAAATATACCAATTACGGCAACTTATGTACTTCGAGTCAGAATTCCAAATTTCACCCACACCATCTGGATTACTGGTCTCTTTCACAGTTCGTTTTGGTCGACATTTTCTGCCGCGTACGATTAATTGTGGAATCAGTTACCATCGGAAATGTTATTCGAAACAATATCACCTGACGTTCTTAAAAATATTCTTATATAAAGGGCTGGCAACGCATGCCTATGACCTCAGTTAATGTCCACTTTCGATCAGGTGAACCACTATACCTATGCAATTGAAAAAATAACATTCAGATACACACTCGTGGGTGGGCTTCAAATAATAAAAAAATAGCAAACTGTTTATACAAATATCTCTCTCATCAACCTATCGCAGTCCACTGCTGGGCATTGGTGCCCCCATTTTTCGCCTGATATTCCAGTCCTTCGCTTTTCGCATCCAGCCTCCACCAGCGATCTTTACAAGTCGTCGGTCCTACAGGCCAGAGGGCGTCTTACGCTACGCTTGCCAAGAGACGGTCTCCATTCCAGAATACGTATGCACCAACGGCCATCAGTTACATACGTGACCAGCGCACTGTCACTTCAACTTACTGATTCGGCGCGCTATGTCAGTAAATTTAGTCCTCTTACGTATTAAATCATTTCTGATGTTATCCCTAAGAGAGACCCCGAGCATAGCTCTCTCCATTGCGCGTTGACTTTGAATTTGTGAACCAATCCGCAGTTCATTTTCTAATGGTCTCAAATAAAATCTTTATAAAATAGTAATTTTATTATATTCTAAGGCCTGTATTCTAAAACGAAACTCAGCATTGATTTTTACTTAAGTAGAGTTAGAAAAGGATGCCGATATTCATCGTTTATAGCGCTATTCCTTTCTAATTCAATTTAAGTAAAGATCAACGTTGAGCATCGTTCGAGAATACAGGCCTTAAATTTTAAATTTGATGCGACACCTTAATATGTTTAAGAATGCCGATCATCTGTTAGTGATACAGCAATAACAAAGTTAAAAAAAATACCATTCCACACCATCATCGTCCATGTCTTAGCTGTGTATGCTAGCATGGGTACGACGCATTGCTCAAAGNTTCGTCGACTCACCGCGTCTGTTTCCCATTTCCCTATTTAAATACGAAAACGAGCTCGCAGAGCGCGCTTAGCATGCAAGATGTTGCTATTCACTGTTGTGAGTCGACACCTACGTACAAATAGGCAATGTCTTGTATGACTCTAATCGCTCTAATTGTAAGGTTTAGAGTACACCTGCTAGGTGATTAATTTTAATGGCTATATTACCTAACGACGCCATAACCTTTTTAAATTAACTCGGTTGATGTCGTATTATATCATAGGTCACAAGAATGCGATGAAATATCTAAGAAACACATGCTTTCAGGGTAGGTTATATTATATACATTAAAAACTAAACTTTGAAAAAAAAACTAATTATTTACTTACAATTATGAATAAATATTTTGTTCAACACTAGAACAATTTTATATTCTTTGGTCTGACAGTCACGTGTGATGCCTCAGTGGGATCTATAAAGTTTCATGTCATTAGATGAAACGGAATTTTCTTCGACACTTTAAGCGTTTATAGCAGCATACACAATCTTGTTCTCAGTTGTTTAATCAAAATAAAGTTGATGGCGCCATGATTACTTGTCACTAGTTCTTCGGAAAATCGGGTTAAGCCAGTAACAAAAGCATATGGAATATATTGATTTCTGGGAACAATCGACCCCAGGAATCGTTTACAAGAAATTAGCACTAAAATTATTCAAAGAAGGGATTAATTCAATTCGGGTACACAGTCATTTTAATGACAGCATTCTTTTTATATGAGTTTCGCAACAAGCGCTTAAAGTTTAAATTATTTCTGAGCTGGACTTAGATAACCATATTTTATTAGTATATAAAGATAAATAATTTCAAGAATAAGAATGAAATATAAAGAAAAAGCGGAGCCTGCTCCAACTTAATGTTAAAGTAATCCTATGTCTCAGCTACTAAGCGAGCGGTTCGAAAATCGATTAGGGAGTCGAGTTGATTCAGCGACTTCGAAGCTAGTAATTTACTCTCGAGTTGGCTGAAGGCGACACCTGTCGAGCGAAGTGACGGCTGATAATGCGACGCGCGCGTCATTCATGCGCACCCCAGTGCATTCGCTCCCGCCTGCTGCTCGCCTAGCCTTCCCACCACATAAAACTAATCAGCCGCCACTAATTATAACACTCAAAGTTATAGCGAACAGCAAAAGCTCACAACTATAATCTTTGAGAATGTATACAGCGTATGCCATAGTTGTTTCTGGCAACATTTATCATGAAACTTCTCACGGTGGCAAGAATAATATAAAGCTGCTAAATCCTGGTATCATTTGCGGGATTACAGTTTACACGAAGGCGACGAAGGCGCGTCGCGAGGGCGTGGTGTGGCAACGCGTCACATCTCCGACAGGAGGCAACTTTGCCAACTTTCTTCAGGGCAGTTAGAGAAGTTTGACTGGCACGCGCTCGTACCATAAGCTCTGGAAGCCGATACTCAGTACCAACGTCAAATGGATACTCGTTTTGTAAAAATTAACACACACACAAACAAACACACAGATGGAGAAAATATTTATGTAATATATATAATAAAATTTAAAATCTTTTTCTTATCTTTATATAATAAAAATATTAGATGAACGTAATTATTCATAGTTATCTTAATAATGGTTGAGGAAGCACTCGAGTGTGTTATTAAAAGGCGGCGGCGGCGCGGTAAGGCTCGTACGGGCAGGTGAGCGGGGGCAGGGCGGCTATAATGTCTACTTTTCTGTAAGGGCACCGGCGCCGCCCTGCGCTGCTTAGTAGCGGCTACCTACCTACCTAGAGTTTTATGAGTTTAATCAAAACGTTTTAGGGGTGTCACGGAGTGCCCTATGGATGATTGTATGTGCAGGATATGTGTGCTGACCCGTGCGATTCCTATCCCACTACACACAAATGTACACTAAAACAACATTGTTACAAAACGCTGCCGTTTATCATAAGGCGACGGAATGAGCAAGTGGATCGTGTGTTATATTTTACATGTTTTGATGTTATGATGACTTTCACGCGCTTAAATACCTAATTGAGCCATTATAAAAATACCAATTACGGCAACTTATGTACTTCGAGTCAGAATTCCAAATTTCACCCACACCATCTGGATTACTGGTCTCTTTCACAGTTCGTTTTGGTCGACATTTTCTGCCGCGTACGATTAATTGTGGAATCAGTTACCATCGGAAATGTTATTCGAAACAATATCACCTGACGTTCTTAAAAATATTCTTATATAAAGGGCTGGCAACGCATGCCTATGACCTCAGTTAATGTCCACTTTCGATCAGGTGAACCACTATACCTATGCAATTGAAAAAATAACATTCAGATACACACTCGTGGGTGGGCTTCAAATAATAAAAAAATAGCAAACTGTTTATACAAATATCTCTCTCATCAACCTATCGCAGTCCACTGCTGGGCATTGGTGCCCCCATTTTTCGCCTGATATTCCAGTCCTTCGCTTTTCGCATCCAGCCTCCACCAGCGATCTTTACAAGTCGTCGGTCCTACAGGCCAGAGGGCGTCTTACGCTACGCTTGCCAAGAGACGGTCTCCATTCCAGAATACGTATGCACCAACGGCCATCAGTTACATACGTGACCAGCGCACTGTCACTTCAACTTACTGATTCGGCGCGCTATGTCAGTAAATTTAGTCCTCTTACGTATTAAATCATTTCTGATGTTATCCCTAAGAGAGACCCCGAGCATAGCTCTCTCCATTGCGCGTTGACTTTGAATTTGTGAACCAATCCCGCAGTTCATTTTCTAATGGTCTCAAATAAAATCTTTATAAAATAGTAATTTTATTATATTCTTAAGGCCTGTATTCTAAAACGAAACTCAAGCATTGATTTTTACTTAAGTAGAGTTAGAAAAGGATGCCGATATTCATCGTTTATAGCGCTATTCCTTTCTAATTCAATTTAAGTAAAGATCAACGTTGAGCATCGTTCGAGAATACAGGCCTTAAATTTTTAAATTTGATGCGACACCTTAATATGTTTAAGAATGCCGATCATCTGTTAGTGATACAGCAATAACAAAGTTAAAAAAAATACCATTCCACACCATCCATCGTCCATGTCTTAGCTGTGTATGCTAGCATGGGTACGACGCATTGCTCAAAGACTTTCAACTTCAAGCATTGTGGAATCGTTGACGTCAGGACATGACGTAACTTGCCGAATTCCGTCCGGCCCAACTGAATCCTACTCCAAGCCTCCCTCTCGAAGTTATGCCGATGAAGTTGGATAGCTTGCCCAGGAAGAAACATTTCTGCATAACCATGAGAAGGTCGCCCTCGACGCATATCAGTTGTGGCATCTGTTCAGCATTTCAGCAAGTTCTTCCAATGACTCTGCCACGATGACGTCAGCAAATCGGAGATGAGATATATCGTATCCTTTTAAATTTATATTTTTAAATATTATATATATATATATATATATGTATATATATTCTGCATTTATGATGACACCTCATTTAAATCAGTCCAGGGTCACAAAGATATCCTAGAATGCGTTTGTGAACAGTTCGAGGTGTAACATGTCTGTGTCACCAAGGCGCAATTGGATGGGTCTTGTCTGCTGGTCTTGGATCTGAACGGTCATCATCGCTACGATGGAGAGACACTTCATAACCTCGATATATCGCCAGTCGATACCGCATCGCCGCAGAGCCTACAGAACAGCCCAGGTTTCGATGGAGTCGAAGGCTTTCTCTTAGTCCACAAATGCCATACACAGCGGCTGGTTATACTCTTCCGTCTATACAAATATAAGTAACTATAATGTTATAAGTTTTCCAATGTATGCTGAGAGCACCGTAGTAATATTTCAAACAAACAATTTAAGATAAATTAGGACTTACACTGCAATAAAAAATCTCTCCGAACCCTGATCTGAGATGGCTGAGCAGTTATTGAATTTCTTAGAAAAGTAATAAATATTAGGCAATAATATAATAATAATAAGCTTTAACACTTACCTATCAATCAATATTTATCGAAATTATGAGTACGTGATTTATGTAATGTTAGTTTGCTAGAAAATCCGCAAATAGTTTGCACTCATTACAGAAATATATTCCGTTGCTTATACCGAGGATGTTGCATGCATTATGTATGAAAAAATAAAGTAGTATTTGGGAATGCACTACAATACCTAGCATGTAAATTTATGCTCTTGCAAGCTTATCATTGTGGACCCGGTAGCAGTAATTCTTTCCTAAGCAGCGCGTAAAATTATTCAAAATATGTATAAGTTACGTCCTAAGCTGGTCGTAAAGCGGTATTACAAACGTTATGAAAGCCGGGGTTCGGCCGGAACTCATCACTTAGGGTTTGTGCTCTGAAGACGACTATCTTTCAATAAGCCCATAAAATTGGGCCGGTTATGTCGGCGGGCCTTGCCTCTACCCCGGCTGCTTGTTGCTAACAATGCACACGACAATATAAAATTTTAAGCGAGGTAACAAAATATGACGTTCAACTTTTAAGAGTAATATCCATCCCCAAGCTCCACTCGTTCGTCTCAAGATGAAAATGTTTTCTCGGGGAACCGTCGTCGAATATTCATGCTCTGGCAGCGAGATCGTAACTTATTGGCGTCATCAATGTAACAGAGCTGACAAATCTTTTGTTGATATAGGGTCCAAAGTTTTTCGACTACTATAAGTCAAGCACAATTTAATTGACATAGAAAATACTGGCAAAGTGCGAATCAAAATCGCTCATGAATGGTTCTACAGCAGCAAGGATAATAAAATAATTATATTTACTTAGGCACCCACCTATCACTCCTAATTATTTCTTTCTTATCTACGATATTTTTCATATCAAGTTCAGTCCCCCAACGCGACGTTTTTTTTAGAATTATTAATAGATTCTTAGGTACTTTAACATTAAGTTTCTTTAATTATTTTTTACTTTGTAAAGGGAAATTACTTAAGTCCTTGTGTCGGTGGTTTTTTAAATTTTAATTTAATTTTTATTTCATACTTTTTATAGGTAGGTAAGGTTAAGTTAAATTTTAGTATATTATAATTTACTCACTACAATTTAAGGTCAAGCTCGTTCGCTATTTTACTTATTAATTACTAGTTTTTCTTATTATAAATAGGATAAAGGTCACATTGGTACTGATTCCAAGTAAATTTGAAGTCATTCGGTTACTCTCCCCACTTTCACTCCTCACAACTTTTAAACAGCTCAACCGATTTTCATCAAACTTGTCTAAGAACACTCGCACACATATATTGGTAAATACATACATATTATACATAGGAACACCAGACCTTCACAAACAGACATGTTCATGCACCAAATGTTTGTACCGGGGATCGCGGCCGGAACCCTTGGTGTGGTAGCCGATGTCTCGTCACCAACCTCATATTATTTTTAAAGACCTTATACATTGATACTCAACACGTGTGGTTTGATGAAATTATTTTAGTTTCAATGAATGATCTTGTATTGAGTACTGTTCACACTTGTGAGGACGGATCTGCCCGATACCAGCTAGAAGCCCTGGATGCTATAGATCCGCGGCGGGAAGACTGATCGGTTTTATTGCCGGTAAGCTACAAAGTCTTGAACATCGCCGTTTAGTATCGTGTCTGTCCGTCTTCTACAATAACCATGTAGTTTTAATTTTTTTCAACGCTGCATCTAGCATGCGTATCACTGACTACCAGGTGAACGAAGTGGCCATCTCGTTCACTTACAAAATTACAAATTGTTATGTATCACACAGTTCGCATTGTAAGGAGGCGAGTGAATCAGCGAGAGGCACGTGACGCAGCGGCAATGAGATGCGGCGCGGTGTGCATGCATGTTGGATGAGGCGCCCGCGCCGCTCTGTACAGGTGTCGCTCGCCTTATTTTTAATGCACACTATCTGTTGCAATTTTCCACTGAAGCAAGGTATTTTGTGGAACACACATCATGCACTGAATCTCAATTGGATGGATGACACCTTTGAATAAGCAACATTTGGGAGAATAACGTCAAAAAATTATACAGTTCACGGGAAATATCCTTAATAAAAGACAGGTTCAGCAGATGATCGTACGGTTGATTTTATAATGATATTGTAAATGTTTGAGTAAATAATATGTGAATATTTTTTAAGAGTTTAAGACAAAATGGCTGTTATATGTACTATATATTTCATAAATTATTTATTAAGTAAAAATGAAGCATACAACCTAAGTATTATGAAATAATTTGGATAGTTACATAAGTAAATTAGTTGTCGAGCCTGATTCCCATGGAGTAAAGGAATGATCAAACACAGACGCTTGCAACAAGTAATCTATTTTAAACAGTAACTAATAGGTTTATGAATACCAACGCCTCTACGAAAATATTTGAATACTAAGAAGCATTTTACATTGCAAATTTTATAGCTTCCGATCATAAGAACTTAGATAAAATATAATGTAGCTATCGTAGCATATGCTACGTTCGTAGCATAAAGCTACGGCTAAGCTACGAAGCAGTGCCCGATAAATCTGCAGGGTGGTTGTTTAGTTTTACTTTAGTATAATAAATGACTCGTTCATTGCTACAGAAATATGATTAAAAAGAAAACATTGAAAGTGCGTTGTAAAAAGTTACTACTATATTTTTGATACCATTCCAATACTAAAATACAAACCAGGTAAACGAGTATAGCTTATACTGCTAGAAACGAGTGAACGAACGAATTTTATAGCGAGCAAAGCTTGATCGTCCCAGTGCTCTAAATTTTATTTGAAGTCTTAGTTTTGTACGATCTGGATTTTTTTATGAGTGCTTCAGGTACGATTCGTTTAGAACAAGGATAGAAGACAAATTAAAAGAGCACTGGAACGCTTATTCCATTACGATTCGATGGACGGCAAAAGTCGCCTCGTTCTGACTCAAAGCCGGTAAAACGTAATTGCGACTTCACTAAGCTGGGCTTCGCGCGGCCCGATACGGACGAAAGGGGACCTCTCTGTAACGGCTGATATAAAAGCGGCAATAAATTTAACAGGATGAACGCACTACTTACACAGAACGAGCGCGGCCGCCGGTGGCCGTAACGGGCAGCGGCAGCGCGCGCAGGTCCACGGTTTTTTGTCCTTAAATGAATTACCAGATTATACCCGGATTATATCATCACTGCTGCACCATAATAACTTGTTAAACGTTATTTCATTAAAGATGTAAAACGTGAATTTTTTCGTTTTATATTTAGAAATATTTTTTAGATTACACTTACGATGTAATGCCATCCATAATATATCAATTTCAAACAGGAGCTGGCATTATGAACTGCTATGAATAATATAACTGGTATGCTACAGAAGTTCCACGTAGGTACGATAGGAGTATTTTTCAGGCGAAACAGCGCCAAGTTGTTTTATATTACACAAAAAGTAACAGGGCGATGTTGTCGGAACACAAGCCTTAATTTTATTTTCCGTCAGCACGACTCTTTTAGGGTACATTTACTGTTTTGTAACAAAGGATAAAAAGAACAAACAATGCTAGAAGAAAACAATCGCCACGTGAAATAAAAAGGGACCAAAAGAAAATAGTTAATGTCGTTATTTTGGATACACATGTTTATTGCTATGAAACATGGCAGCCTCATAACAATCCCTTTCACTCTCCACAAATTGGAAGGAGCGCGTAAAGGAAAACATGGCCATAAATAAAACTGGCAGATCAACTAGATAGACGGCCATTACCCGAGATAAGCGCGACTTATATACGCGATACTTTCTTCTGTTCGGCAGATTAACGGAATAGGAGTGCGTTTGTTTGCAGATATCGACGCGGTGGCATTTCGGCGAGTCACAGCTCGGGAATTTATTGTGGTGTTCAGGGAGATATTCTTACGGACTCATTAAATAGGAGACTCGTCGCACATAAATCAGGGCAGGCGTCGGCGGCGCGGGCCGGGTCGCGCGCTCTTATCGGCGAGCGCCGGCAATGGCCGCTATCCGGTTCCGTCGGCTGCGCCATCGCGCCGGCTCCCATTGTGCCCCACGGCGACCTGTTCGCTATCCAATACCCTACCATCTAAACTTCATTACATTATTCCGTTACTTCATTACAAGCGCTGGGCCCGTTTTATTAGCAACCCCGTTTCTTCTTTGGGCGTTTTCGCTTCTCTTGGCCGCTAATTTCCTGTCTATATCACGGAGTAATGGTGGCAGCATCTCTTAATTAGTTTTTGATCTACGGGAATAACGGCATACCCAATTATTATTTTAAAACTACGTTGTTGGCTACGATAATTAAAGAAAGAAAACCAACAAGAATTTGTTGTTTTTTCTGCCACTCTCATTGCCTAACATTTTAGTTCATTTTTATTATATTATTTGGTCTGCTGGATGAAATCTCTTTTTGTTACTATTTTAAGGTGTCAACCTGTACGAACTAAAAAAAAGAATAAGGTTTTTTTAATGAAAAAGCAAACATCAAAATGATATGTGTACTCACAGCTCGTCACAATTCCTTATTTGCAACGCTTTACGTTTTAAATCATAGTATCCAGTAACTTTACTATTTGTCTCACTCACCCTTCAGGTCAGAATTGCTACACTTAGTATGATCTTGTGTGGCGGGTGAGATTGTGATTAATTTCGTTATTTACATTATTAAGTACTAAGGGCCTCTTGAATGGCTCCAGGTTGCTCAGCTTGCTATGGAGAGGAGTGCTATGGTGTTTCCCTACGCGGTAAAATATGTGCGAAACGAGGATATCCGTAGAACTAGTGTGAACGACATAGCCCAAAGGATTAGCAAGATGAAGCAGTGGGCACATAGTGCGTAGAACCGATGACCGATGAAGCGGAAAGGTTCTCGAGTGGCGTCCACGTAACGGAAAACGATGCGTGGGCCGACCCCCAACCAGATGGACGAATGACCTGGTGGCAGATGGATGTCAATTGCTAGAGATCCCACGTGAAAATCATTAGGGGAGGCCTTCGTTCAGCAGTGGACATATTAGGCTGTAAGGATGATGATGACATTATTATAAAACTTCAATAAAACCACAGGATCTTTTGTAAATTTTGCTAGCTGTTTTCGTTTTCTAGAAGTCATCTATTGAAGTTCTGAAGTCGTGCAAAAATCACCATACGTTTCGACATTTCCGAGACGGGTCTTTTGACATTTGCTCTAAGTTTTACGAAACCAGGGCGTTGTCGCACTTTCGCTGGAAACGGGCCCCAACAAAGTCTGACCAACTATGCTACTGAAATATCACTTATAAAAAATATTATGGAGTATATATTATATTATCTGTGGTGATACGTAATAATAACGAACTAATTTGGTAAAAAAGGAAAAGAACTAGTTATTTGCGTAATTCTTTCACGTACCTATGTATTGGGTGACTGGCAGTTAAAGTTCGACAAAGGACAACATTTTACCCCAGATTTTCCCACCTCTTCTTTACAATCATCCAGGCATGCGGCCCTGCGTCAACGACTGCGAGCATAGATTTAGTATTAGCGCGCTTCGCTTACTATATCTATGACTGCGAGGGATCGGACGTGTCTTGTCATAACAACGTGATAGGCTTTAAAATTAATTAACAATAACAAAGACTCTTTTCAGTATTTTTATTATAAGGTTATTCATGTAAATCATAACATGTTATTTATTAACTAAAGCGAGCATTTTGAAAACTAACTACAATCATTTCATATAAGTATCTCAATATCTGTGAAGATTTGAGAACAGGTTTTATCTCAATATCTGTGAAGATTTGAGAACAGGTTGTTATATAAGGCCCATATAGAATGTAAAAAAGAAGATATTTCTCGATGAAAACAGTACACAGGTACAGAATTTAAAAATTAAAAGCTTAGTTACAAATTAAATAAAGTGTCAAGATGGTACCAGTAACACGGGCGACGTAATGACGATCATATTAGAGGCTATACTCTGGAATATTCATGACGCACTCGGTAAGATTACTGACGTACTTTACTTTTGTTACTACTTAGATAAATTGGACTAAATATACACTGACGTAGTAGAAGCTTCTTATTTTATTAGTAAAACTCAAGGTTGCCTAATATTGTCTTCTTAGTTCAGCTATTATCATCATAATGAAATACTAAAATCAGTAAAAATAGATAGAAATAATAGGTACTTATCTAATAATTATTAAAAAATGTACGCAGTATAACTGTAACGATCTAATCGTTAACATATTTTCTATGTAAATAATAACAAAATGCTCACCATAATTTTAACTATTAAACCTCTCTCATCATAAATAAAACACAGTTGAATCAAAATTAGTATAACTTAAATTATCATCAGATGTTATTGCTAAGCGCATTAAAATGACTGTTCATCAATAAATCTGACACAAACAAACAGTAGTCAAAAAACCAATCTAAAAACCACATTTAGCAAGCGTCCTTCTTAAGTTCACCCGGCCAGAAGATCCCAAGTTTCGAAGCTTCCTGAATTTCCAACATTACGACACCCGCTCCCCTTGAATTATTGGACTTACACACCTACTCGTAGTTACACGCCGATGTGAGTGCAAAGTTTTGTTTCTTTTTGCATGGAATTGCTTTGTTGCAGTTATTTCAGTCGCTATTTATGCTTTCGGAGTAGACGATGTATATTTTGAATCGCATAACATTAGTGTTCTCGATTATCAGTTCTATAAAGTATCTACTACTGTTGTGTAGATGGTAGATGCCAATAAAATGGTAAATTGAGCGTGAGGTTGTGCACGGATGAATGATGGCAAACCGTCGGGTGAGGGCAACGCACTGCGTGCATGAGGCAGTGCCTCACTGAGCAGGTGCCAATAATTGGAGAGACATCGCGGGGTTCGTAGCCATCACACACTTTAATTGACTGATATCAATTAACACACATCACGAGTTCACGAAACATACTATTCTCAAAGCTCTTTGCGCTGTAATGGTATCCGATATTCACTCAAAATGTCGTTGGCAGCTCGCTTGCCATGAATTTACGACACAGAGGACGACCAATAAATGCAAATTTTATTGTTTATGGCAGATTTAACGGCAGTGAACTCTTTTACCGATGCCGTTAAGTGGTCTTTGGATATCTAGGCAGACAAATCTGCTCGCATTTATGTTACATATTGGACGACAAAAGTGCAAACACCAAAACATACAGTTTCATACAATTCGAGTTTTCATGGGGCTATATAAAAGAGATTGTGGTGTAAATTTTGTACGGAAAAGGTAAAAAAGGTATTTATTTATATTGTGGCATATTATAAGGAGCAAATTGTAAAGGAGGCCATTTCGCTTTTGTAATGGTTAATAAGGGTTCACGAGGCACCTGAAGCGACAGAGAGACGGAGATATAGATTAGGCTGTCTGTCTGGGCACTGATAAGGCTATTAAAAGTTACATTCACAGACCAACGACTGGATTGAAAAGATACTTCCTAGCAATACTTAAGAAAACCTGCTGAAAAACAAACTCGGGAAAACGACCGAGAGATTGCAATAACAGAAGCGCGTCTTAAACGTTACAAACATTCCCGGTAATGTTGCTGGCGTAGCAAAAGAAGTCTTTGCTACGATATTGCCTTTATTTTAGATACCGGTTCACTGATTCCAATTTTATTTGATCGAATCTTTATCTATTTTATCCTTTATGTATTTGTGTCTATGTTCAATAATTAATATAAATAATGTTAAGACCGAGATTTTCAACTTCACCGTAATTATACTTTATTCTTATTTAATTTTTAGTGAAATAATTGAATCATCATTCAATTGTTGCAATCATTTGCAAATATTTTAATTCAATATAAATAAATCATACTTTGAATAAAAGGTTGTGTATTTTAGTAACATGTAATAGATAGACACTTGTAACTTAAAAATAATCTTAATGGTTCTTTTGATTCGAGCAAGTAAATAAGACAGCCACTTTAATATTTATAATTATTTTCAAGATGTACTAGTTTCACTTCCGACGTATCATATTCAGGGTCATGTTTGGAAGAGGTGGAGACTATTCTTGATTTAGGCGTTGATCTGGACAAAAAGTTACGTTTTCATAAGCATTTCGATCAAATTGTAACAAAGGGTTTCCAAATGCAAATTCAAAAAGCCCTCTCCGAAAATCCTATTGTACAAAACACTAGTTCAATCCAGCCTAGAGTACTGTAGCCAGGTCTGGTCCCCCCACTACGACGTTGACATTAAACGTATAGAGCGTGTCCAGAAGCGTTTCTTGTGGCATGTCTCATATCAGACTCATAAGGCAAAAGAACTTCCCTCTTATAGGGAAAGACTGGCTTATTTCAGACTTAATAGTTTAAAGGATCGTAGGCTCCTGTTATATTTAATGTTTCGATACAAAATAATCAACGGCGCTATAGACTGTTCCTCTATTTTACGATCTATACAGTTTAATGTACCGCATAGATTAGCGCGAGTCTGAAGGTACGTGCCTTTCTTTGTAACGGGTAGTAGGACCAATGTAAGTCATCACGCCACCGTGTATAGGCTACAGCGTCAATACAATAAGCTCAGTAAAGTATGTGACATCGACATATTTTTATATAAGCCTCAAAAATTCAGGCGTCAAGTATTGCAGTCTTTTGACTGCAGTGCTTGACGCCTTAAACTTGATACATTAATATATTCATTCAGTGTATTTTATTGATTTCCTGAATTTACTAATTGAACTTCAATCCATTTTTTTATATATTTACACATTTTTAAAATTGTTTAATGTTAATACTATAGTCCACATTGCATGCCGTGGCAACCTATAAGAAAGGTGACACTTAGCTTTAAGTTTGTCTCTAATTTTGCTTGTACCAGTGTTTACCTTGTTGGTTGTCCTAATAAACTGAAAAAAAAAATACTCAAATTTTAAACAACAGGCCACTCATGAAACATGATCCTCGCAGATTATCATAAAATATCATGGCATATGCATTTTTCATACATGCATATGAACAAAAAACACGTGCGAGAGAATTTTGTTCAAAGCAATTAAAGAGTGTTCACTTCAGCGACGGTAGAAATTCGAGTATAAATCGCGTCACAGACCACAAACAAAACGTGCATGTGGACCGGCGCCCATTATTCTCGACTGCATAATCGCTTCGTCCGACGCCCGCATCGCTTCCCTTGCTTTTATTTCCTCCCGGCATAGTTGTGTTTCGACTAGGTGGAGCTTTTTCAGTAACGCTACAGTAGGGAAATTAAACCATGTTTTTCGTTTAAGGTTCTGGTTCGCGTTGGTTAGTAGATGCAGCGAGCCGATGAGACCGGCGACAGACCAAAGCCACCACGCTACAATTCTGGCACAATGTGTGTCCGTTTTAATAGGATTAAACTCATTGTTACATACGGGCTGAAAGGACCATGAGCGAAATGAAATTGTTTCTAACGAAATCGATGGCATTGAAAGCAATACCGGCTCGCTACTGAAAGCAAAACCAGACGCTCGGATTACTTAATTGGAAACTGAAATATTATGGTTATTGTGCTTTTTATTTATTTTTAACTAATATTTTATTTAGAAAATACTGTTTAGTAAGATTGATTAAATTATTAGATTTATGGCTCTGCCTACCTTTATAATTTCAGATTGAAACTCGCAGTGCTTCTACTTTTGCAGTAATCGCTATCGAGATTTTTTTTAGCGGCCATTTAAATTTTATTAAGTTACGTATGTTGGCCTTTCAAAGTATCTAAGTCAATATTTTCAATCCTAAAACTAGAAATAATGTTTGCAAATGCTCAGTACGAGGCCTTCCTATAGAGGTAGTTTCAACTGAGTTTTAAATTCTCAAGAACCCGGCTTATCCCAACCTAAGCTTTGGATCTAAAAGAAACTCAAAGCAAACTTTAAAGCTTTAGGTACATGTAAGGATTTAAGAGGTACATCGATCACTGTTTAGATGATGAACAGCTATATATATGTAGTTTGAAAGGTATTTATTTCAAAGGGATTGATGAATTGGGCGTTTCAAACTTAAGCTAGTATTTTATTAACGAAACAGTAACA
Source organism: Leucinodes orbonalis (assembly GCA_019425675.1). Taxonomy (NCBI): domain Eukaryota; kingdom Metazoa; phylum Arthropoda; class Insecta; order Lepidoptera; family Crambidae; genus Leucinodes; species Leucinodes orbonalis. The sequence continues at coordinate 114,914 of PQWD01002561.1, forward strand.
TTCTCTTTACAATAACTCAATAGAAAAGGTCAAAAATAAAGAAAACTAGGGAAAAATATTTTGTAAATATTTGTGCACTCATCTGCTATGTAAGTTGAGTAAAAGTTAGTGTAGCAGTTTCAATTGGTTGAATGAATTTTGATAGTTTACTGGACACCGATTATTTGCTCGCTTAGTGTTTCTCGTAATAAACTTAATCTAGCGGCGTGACGGTCTATATAACGTGAACGGAGAGGAATTGTTAAGTGAGTGCCACAAATTGGATTAGTGTGCGAGCGACGGTGCGAGCTCGGCTTCGTTGGTTTCGCAACCCGACCATTTGTACAATGTACTGGCAGCTTTATGCCATCGACTACTAAATTTACTTTCAGCCTTCTTGGCAAACTTCGTTTACTATGGTACAAAGTGTTCAAAATACATGAAATGCGCTAGATAAGCCAATCAAGACGAATAACATAAAATGAAAATATTAGATATTATTAATTGGACTAAGGTTGATTTCTTGTTTGGATAATAAAGTTGCCATCAGGCAATTTGTATTATGAAAACCAGTCCCCAGAAAACGGTTTAGAAACAATGTTGAGCCGCTGCTTATCACAACATATTGACGGTTAAATACATTCACAATAAGCGCTTTGGCTAAGTATAGAACAAGAATAAATTCAAGAATTTCTAAAAACACAAATGTATTCGTTGCTCTTATCTTTGATTCACGACTAAAACCTATTAATCACGACAAACAAGATTTTTCATTCGAAATGCAGAACCCGTGACGCAAAGATAAGGAATTTGCGCTGTTTTAGCTCGGCTGAGAGATTTATTACAAGTAAATTTTGGAACAGACACTTTCTTATTTAAGTTAGATTGATTGCTAAAATGTCCAATTAGGATTTTTCTATTAAAATAAATCTTCCCGAAGAAAATACATGCGAATATTATTTTACACATAAAAGTTGACTTAATTTATAAATACAGCATATACGAAATTAAACGCTTTGTAACTGATCTGCGGTGAGACAGCGGGCATCGGCAGCTCGCAGCCGGCGCGGTTACGCGAATGTCCGAACTTTATGGCGTCATTCTAAACATTCAATGGGGTGTAACTTTTGTATCGTTGGATGCATATGAATCCAACTGTTTCCATCATTAAAATAATTATATGGATTAACTACACCTATCAAAATCACTTAAAACGTGATTCCTTCGTCAATAACAATTATATGGTAGGCCAGGGGTTATAAAGGAAAATAACATCGTAAGGTAAACTAAATTGTAAGTGTTATTGTTCATGCGGAATAATGGATGGTTTCCCAGGCGGTGATTGCGAATTCTACCATTCAAACTTGCACAGTCGGCACATGAGGAATGCTCGGAATTTTCTGTCATGATACTGCTTTACAGAATAAGGTTGATGATATTAGTTGCAAATATGGATCCATAAGGAATTATGTAACGGTAGGAGGGAATTTATAGATAGCATTTTCGAAAGTCGTAACATGTGAAATTTTGACGTTATAGTTATGACATTTCGACATGTCACCGAGGAGACACTATATTGCCTACTAACTCCCATAGACATAATCTATACGGTTAAATAACACAAAATACGTACGTTTAAACAGGCATATGTCAATATTGTAATATTTTTTTAAAGAGATAGCTCTGTTGAATATAATATTCATGTAAAGGTTGTCGACACTGCGTTAACAGTGATAAGGAAGATAAAGCGTACAGATGATGGTGGTAACTGGTTGCTCTGGGACTTGTGCAGAATGGAGCAATCACGGCGAGAACACTTTGACACAGCAATTTGGACGGCGCGCTGCCAATGTGTTATTTTGATTGCGCCGCTTTGTGCGGTGGTTGTTTGTGCGGCCGCTTCCTTTGCGCTTATAAAAAATATTTATGTCAACGAGGAGACACTATATTGCCTACTAACTCCCATAGTTCTTTCAATGTATGAGCCATCTTCATAAGAAGTTTTATAAGTTTTATTTTTTTATTAGACTAATACTGGATAGAATTCAGCTTGTGAAATACTTAATTAATTTAAATGATAATATCAAAGAGAAAAAGATTGTGCTTTGATTAAAAACGATTCATTGGCGTGAGCATGGCGAACGTAACTGCTATATATCGCCACCGCATTATCGGGAATCATTCTTTCACCGGAAATTAATCCATGCACGCAAGGGTTAAGAAATTATTGCCATAATCTTATAATCAGGTTATAATGGTAACGGAAAATGAACCAAAAGTACTGCATAGGTATACAGTATAACTAACATCCATAAATATAAATAAAACGAGCATAATATGAATATATATACGAAGCACACACCAAAATATCATTTTTAAAATTTTTGTCTATTTCTACCGGGTAATCTCTAAAATGGTTTGGCCGATTTCCACGGGAATTTTTGGCAGGCAGCTTATATTACATAAAAAAATATTTTAAAAATTAAGCAATGTTCTAATGGTAGTCGCGCAAGCTGTGCGCCTTACGAAGCGATTTTAAGAGTTGCCGACACCCTGGATACATAGGCTATTGTTTTACTACGGGAGAATATCTTATAATAATGCCATACCGCGGGCTCAGCTAGTCTGTTACATATAAATAAAACTGGAGTGTTTGTTTGTAATATTGAAATAACTATTTTTTTCATTTAGGCATATGAATATATAATACGGTACATATTCCAATATAACAAGCTCGCGTCGGGTGACTTAATAAAGCGATTTAATGCGATGCAAATGAAGTTACTTTTTTATAATTCCTTATATAAACCGATTATCTTTTATTAGTTTAGGCATTAAAAATTTATTAAATCATTGAACAGAAACTTAACATAGTAATTGTTATTTTCATGAACATTCGATTAAATCAGTTTTCTACAGTCTGTACGGCAACACTAGTGCTTAAATACAGTGAACGATTTTAGGCGTATACCTATAATCCACATTGACTGCGACCTAAGCGATTGATTCAGCGGTCAAACGGTGATTTATCTGTTGGGCGTGTATATATTGGCCGGCCTTTTTACATCAAAATTCGGTTTAACCGGCGCGCCAATATCTAACACATACCAATTCCAAGTTTACCGACACGTAATTAACAAGACAGATGTAAACATTACGACATTGTTTTAAAATAAGCGCGCGTTTAAATTGGGTTTGTAGTTTTCATATAGCATTTCCAATATTTGCAGTATTGATTGGTTCGCATCAATCGCGATATGCAAATATTAGTCCCGGGCAGTGACCGGCACGGTGATTTACGCGTGTCGCGACGCAGCGTTATGCAATTACGATCGCTTATTAAAAATTAACCGACGAATTGCAGCGGGCCGACTCATCGCACGCCAGCCGCGCGCAACCTTTTACATTTAATTTTATTGTTAAATCGGAAAACTACGCGCCCACTGGACATGACAACACAATACAATTAATGAGTATTCAGCCACCGGATAGTTCATTACCGGACATACTACAATAATACTAGTATTCCAACAATATATACGCGAATTTTAGCCAATTGATTGGATATTAATTTTATTTTACTGATAATAAACTACTTGAATTTCACATTTGTATACACGTACTATTTATGTACAAGTAGGCTCCTAGGTAATGTTTCTTTTACCTACTTCTTAATCCAGCTTATTCCACTTCAACTGTTATATAAATGTCATTAAAGTTGAAAGACCTCTAATATTTTACAACGAATAAGACACTTTGCGGAAAATTACCGGTCTAAGTACGGGTATGTTGTGAAAGGACCTAATTAAAAACGGAACAGGACCTTACCAGGGCGTCACATGGGAGAAATAGGATAGTCATATGTGCAACATTATGGTGTCCCGGCACGGGTGTATCATCAAAAACATTGTAAAAAGCCACAAGCGGGCGCTGGGCGTAATAGCGAATATAATGTATGCTAATGAGGGCGGGTGGGGCAACGGACGTGACGTCACGCGTCGGACCGCAGCAGCCCGCGCCTAACGAGCGGGTGTGCATTTTCAATACGCCAACCACTGGACCCGCCATTGGACTGTTCACAAACACAAACTGGAGTAAATGGCTAAAGGGTGCCTATTTAATTACATCTTGAATGCACGCCGGCATTTTTCTTTGCAACTCAAAACAACGGCTGATGGTTTTATATTTGTTTAAGAAAAAAAAGGTTTATTATTTGAATGTATCTTAAGAAGATCGGATAAGATACCCATTTAAGGGGCCTGAGTAAGAAGCCATTTGCTTTAATAAAAACAGCGCGAGCGCTACAAAAATAATAAAAGTTAGCAGCGGGCGTCCGCGAGGCGCCGCCGCCGGGAGGGAGCTCGCCTCGTCACGGGCCTGTTTACTATCACTCCCGAGATGGTTATTTCTTCTTTGTTTTAGAATACTTTTGTCTTCAGCACCTTATTAAAACATCCATGTTTATCCATCGATCTTTTAAGATATAGATCAGATATATAACTCAGTAAATCGCTCCAATTTGCTGTTTAAGAAAGAATTGTTACACAATTTTGTGAAATAAACAAAAACGTATTTATTTTAGTAAGGCTGTGAACCACTCTCGCTACTTGCCCGGTGAATTTGTAACGGTCACCTGCAGCCAAGAGCATTTAGAACTATAGATTTAGTATTAGCGCGCTTTGCTTACAAGATACACAAAGCGTGGGAGTGAGAGGTCCTTAATCAATTCTGAACGCCCGAGAGAAAAAGAGACAGAGAAAATTAATATTAATATTTATTTAGAATGATGTTACACAGATTGTATTTATTATTATTGTATATGTAAGTAATATGTAGTTATTTATTTAAGTATTTTTAGCAACAACATCGTCCGTGCGCCGACTCAACCGGGGCTCACTGAAAATCGGCGCCAGGGTTCACTACTGGTGTCCCTGGCTTATGCTGAGTGAGCCCGTTTGATTCAGGCACCGTAGCACATGTTGTTTCTGTGTTATTTTTTATTGTGGTTTGTTTATTGTGATATGTTTTACATGTGATTGTGTTGCGGTGCATTGAATCAATCAATAAATGTTTTCTTTCTTTCTTTCTTTCAAAATATAGAAATATGTTTTTCGCGACTAAGAGCCCAAAGCGGCCCGGTGTGTTGTCAGTGTCAGTGATAATTACAAATATTATTGCTAATTATTCTATTAATATTGTAATTATTACTTAATACAATTATGGTGTCGTGTGCTGTACCTGGATGCAACGCTACTAGGCGAAATAATCCGAATTAATAAACATTCACTGGTAAATACGATTTTATCATTGGAATTTTACGAACCATTTTTTACCTAATTTCAGCTAGAAATTGGCTTATAAATATAAGTTTTCAATATAAATTTTATTTCCATTTATATATTTGAGTATAAATAGTGCTTTTTATTTAAATTCGCGAAAATAATGTATAAAATAGCAAATTGTTTGTTTACGCTAGTGCTTGACAAAGCGGTGACGTCATTACAATCGATATAAAACATACATATTGGTAAATAAATTCCGTTTTTTCAGGTTTCCACACAACTGTGTGTGTGTGTGCTGAACTCAGCATTGATGGAAAAATAATAGACTTAAAATAGACCAGATTAAACTCTTAATAGAAACTATGCTTATCTTAGAATTAAACACGTAAATGAATTGTAAATTAAGCAAGGAAACGATACCAACATATCTCAAAAGTGTTATATTGAGAAGGTAATAAATAAAATAATATAAAAGTATTGAGTTAATTAATTTACTGTATCTATACTGATATTATAAAGCTGAAGAGTTTGTTTGTTTAAACTTACTTATCTCAGGAAATACTGGACCAATTAGAAAAAATATTTCTGTTTTAGATTTCTTATTTATCGACAAAGAATATGAGTTGTACTAAAAACAATAGTAGTGGAGCAGTAATAAAGAATGATTGAACATTTTTCCTACATAGACCTTTCCGCTGCGTGCGCTGTGAAAACGGTTAAAGTTTCGCAAAAGTCGTGTATGAGAGTTCTAAAAAAGACCGCAACAGCATGACAGAATGTCATATCATTAAAGGTAAGCTCACAATAACTTCTTAAATTTATCTAAAATAATGCATTATTTGCGAAGGTGTTTTCATAAACATAGTATTAATCCCTATACAAATAAATATGTTATTTATCACGAGTATTTAATTTGAAACAAATTGCCCTTCACAGCATTTAATTTAAATTAATATCTCAGTTCCTCCGAGCTCAGGAGGTATCGCAGATATTAGCTCAAAGTAACTAAGTACTGGCCACCATCGGTCACCGTCGTTATAAGTTGTAAACAATTATAGGTTTGCTGATGATTCAGATTCATCTGGATTAAAATACCCATGATTTTCTTGGTTTCTGTACGAAAAGAGACCGCCCGTTGATTTACATCATAATCGATAATAAGAACTTTTGGCGTGGACAACACTATTTGGAATTTACACATAGACATTCACCAACACATATTTACTTCAATATTTTGTCATGCCTCTAAGCCGCCTTTGTGTATCTTGTATATACTATATCTATGTTTAGAACAAAAAAAAGGGTGTGACATACGGACAGACAGACATACTTGACAAATCTATAAGGGTTCCGTTTTTTGCCATTTGCCTACGGAATCCTAAATATGGATTACAGGTTGCATGGATTGCATTTAAGACTTATGATTTTTGTATTTCTTTTGTAACAAAATTAAATGATACCGAACAAACAAAAGAAATTGTACCAATAAACAAAACGTATTATACTGATCGATAAAAATTAAGCATATCGATTGAATATTTTTTTGTGTAAGAGCATAAACTTCCTATTTATTATATATATATATATATATATATATATTATATATATATATATATATATATATACACACAGGTAAAAACAGTCATTTAGGTACCACTGAAACACACCATAACCAAAATTCCTATAAACCTTATGTTAACGAAGAAACTCCATTACAGATTTCAGACGGGATAATACAAGATAGAATCTGTGGCTTAATAGGTATACCTCTGTTTTTTCGTCGGGAATGCATCATCCATCAAACGGTGTCGACTGATTTATGGCAGCAGCGTAGCGGGCCGACAGGAGCGGAGCCTATTCGCGATGACGACACGATTAACAGCCGAGGCTGGGGCGGGAAGACGACGACGTGATCACGTGACATGTGAGCGCGCCACCGACTTGGAATCGCATATTTTACGACACGCGACCTTACGTCACATCTTTGACTAATCGTGAGGAGGTAGTCGGGCCCTCCTCACAATATACCGTTACTTAACGCGACTCCTGCAAATCGGAAATACTCTTATTGTATAAGAGCAATGGCGATTTCAATTGTCGACACGCAGCGTTACAACTTTCGTTACAAATTAAAGCTTTGCGAAGCTTAATACAACCGTTAAACGTCTTTTTATTTTTTAATAAATAAATATCCGCTGACATTAACACAGCACGGATAAACATACTTATATTAACTTTTTTCCAAATACATACATTATAGAAAACACTCAGACCAATACAAACAGACATGTTCATGCACACAAATGTTTGTACTACCCGGGGTCGAACGGAACCCTTGGTGTAGTAGCCGACGTCTCAGCCATTACACCAAATGGATCGTCAAACAGGAAATAAAATACTCATATCTGATTACATTGTAAAATATATTGATTTCATAGGTAATTTTTACCCGTTTACGATTAGATACCTTTATCCGAATCGACACGATTGTTTTTTTAGTGTGCCTGCATGTAGCGTTTAAAGGTTAAAATTGTATATATATAAAATATCAAAGTGTATTCTTTTGGGAGCTGTGAATATAGCACAAGTATAATAATAGTGAAAAGTGGCTACGGAGTCACACGGTTATCAGGGCCCGCCGCTACGAGAAAATTGCGAGTATTCATCATAATGCGTGACGTTTAAAATTACCTACCGCCCGCTCACCGACCCACTATAAATCAAAGTAAACACTAGATTCGGCAACTAGGCCCGCTTTTTATTATGTGCAATATAAATGTCGTAATCCGCCTCCGCTCAATGGCTGGATTTTGAATTTTATAAATATTCCGTAGCAGTGGAAATTATTCAAAATACCTACTCCCGTTTGGTTTCACACCAAATTCTCATTTGCACGATAAATCAGCAGCTGGTTTGCACATAGATATTCATAGTTCGGTTAGCGTGTTGGCTGCTGTTTATGCGAGGGGGTAAGTAGATTATGTTGCCATAATTTTAACTTGTATTTATGTTTGTAATCGGCTCTGATGTTTTGTTCATGGTGGTTGTTTGTTGACATCAGTCGAATAAACATGGTATTCCGGTATCTCATTTTCACGAAATAAACCTTTACCATCGATTGATTTTGAAAATTATACGTGAAACGTACATAAATGAAAGATTTTCTTATGAATAAAATTAATTAGCAACCAAGCACATACCAACTCGATGGTAAGTGACAGGACAACTGACGCATTTTATACATACGTTCACCTGAAATGTAATTAAGAAGATGAAGAGGGAAAGCATTTATTGAGCACACAGATTACAGGTTAACATAGACAGATAAATAAAAACAGAAAGGAAGGGAAATAACACCGAACATAAAAAATATTAAAAGTAGTAAAACATCACGGAAAAACCAAGGATATTTATACAGATGTGGCCAAATGGGCACATATGTTACTAAAAATCAGAAGTATTATTTAGAAGAATTAATTACTGTATTGGTGATACTTATACACAAATATAAAGACCCAATGTCCAGTAATTATTGTAATGAAATTACGAATATACGGCGATAAGCCCCAGTACTAAGTTGATTATCGAATATCAAATACTCTATAAATTCCACTATTCTGTCAGTCAGGCGACAAGTTCCCCAGGCGACTGTTTCCTTTGAATGTTCACGATCAACTGCCTGTAGAAGCGTGCGCCATATTTATAAAAGATTAGTTCAGTGTGACGTCACATCCATAAAGCATCAGTGTTGCCATTATAATCGATTTGCATCTGTACAAAAGATGTGAAATGAATTTGCAGTTTCCAAAAATACGATCAATAAAATAAATCACGACATTATGATGCCTGGTAAACTTTTCATTCTTTCGAAGCACAGATGTAAATGAAATAAAATTATATAACAGTATAACTATCTGATATGTGGTTAGAAAAAGGACTTAAAATTTTTATCATTTTTAAGTGAAAATTTAAACTTTTCGTCTACTCACTTAATGTTTTTTTCAAAGTTCTGATTGACAAAGATTGCTAAGTTCCAAAGCCAAAATCTATAATGAAAATTAGCTTTTTGTTTTCTATTGAAAATTCGTTTTGTATCACGGTTTGTGTTCACAAGTTTCGTATGACTAAGAGCATCTATAAGTGTATATGGTAAGTTTGCAGTGCAGGGCGCAATCAGAGTACGAGGGCGGCGTCCGTGTACACGCGGCCGCCACAAGAGCCCTAACGAGTGGCGGCCCGCCGGCTCCTCGTGCTCAGCCTCAGCCTCAGCCGCGAACCACCCTCTTGCATTTATTCATGTCGTTACCGCTAACGATAATTTTATCGTGTGCTCATTTGCCGGCGCCGTCTCGCGGCCATCCGTCAGCGCCTCCACATCGACAATTTGTGCAACACTAAAAACTTTATTGTGACATAATTGACCCCGCTGTAAATAACCCGAGAGCGCGGGATTTTAGTGCTTGCTTCGTTTATGGGTAGACGACATTCAGCGAAGTTTGTCTCGTAAATAAGTAGGCTTATTGTTTTGGTATCGAACTGGATTGAGGTTGTATAAAAGTCACAAAACAACTACTGGATATTAAGCGTTTTAATAACATCGTCAAACGCTGAAGTAAGTTATATATTTACAATATTTTTGTAATTATATATCAGGCAATTATAACGTATTAAAGGTTGCAATAGTTGCGATATGGTTTTCTTGAATGTGTTGCAGCATTACTATGAAAGTTATCAATATGTACTTAACGAAATCCATGTAAAAGAACAATCGCATTAGTTTAAATAATATGAATGATGTACTTAACGTACGTCGAGTATGCCGTAATGCTTAAAGACAAATTTTTGAGCAATGCCTCCTACCCGGATTGGTTCACAAGTTTAAAGACACTCAACGCGCAATGGTGCGAGCTATGCTAGGGGTCTGTCTTAGGGATAAGAATAGAAATGATTTAATCATAGACATAGCCACCGGATCAGTAAGTTGAAGTGGCATTGGGGTTTACGAATGTCGCAGACCGATGGCCGTTGGAGCAAACCAGTTCTGGAAACGCCTTCCGGCCCGATGGATTTTTTGACTTGCGAACGGTCGCTGGAGGTTGGATGAGAAAAGCGGAGGACCGGGATATCTGGCACAAAATGGGAGAGACCTATGTCCAGCAGTAGACTGCAATAGGTTGAAAAGGACTTAACGAACGTTCTTTTAAAAGTATTTGCTTTGCGTGTGCATTTTT
>PQWD01002562.1:0-22088 GCA_019425675.1 Leucinodes orbonalis
TCCAAAATAGTGCAGGTAGCATTGGATGTATTTACATGTTATCTCAATCAACTTTTCTAACAAAATTGTCTTAAACTGTTAATGTCTCACTTCGATTGACTTTGTCGCCTACTACCACAAGAGTTGGAATCAATTGAATAATGTTGCTGCAATTTTACTCACATACCGTACTTTTTCAGGTTTCTTTTGCAATTTCTAATTAAATTGGTCTGCAACGTCAAATAGATGAGCAAATAGGGTTCTGCCATATAATGCAAAGTTTTTTCGTCCTAGTCGCAGTGGTACAACGAATACTATATCAAATAAGCATCCCGTATTTGTAATTTTTTTTCAGGTAAAATAATAATAAATATAATTAATAAAGCCATTTTTCTGAACTTGTTGACAATTTATAATATGTCACGAAGTTCGGCGTGCCTCTTGGCATAGGCCTCCTCCAGCTCTCTCCACTGTGCCCGATCGTCTGCAATTCTAGTCCAATATGGTCCAGGGTTAAGCGGATATCGTCACTCCATCGTGTTCTTGGACGGCCCTTTTTTCTGGTTTTATCTCTTGGATACCATAAAGTAACTTGTTTACTCCATTTATTTATTTTGCAGCGTAGCATATGTCCAGTCCAACACCATTTCAGGTGGTCTATACGAGTTATTATATCTGCTAATTTTGTCCTCTTTCTTATCTCTATGCTAGGGATTTTATCGCTAAGCTTTATGCCCAGCAAACTTCTTTCCATTGCTCTTTCTGTTTTAGCTAGTTTTTCTCTAAGTTTGTCTGTCAACGTCCATGTCTCACAGCCGTATGTCATACAGGGGAGAATACAGGTATTAAAGGTCTTTCTCTTTATATGTATGCCCAGATCTTTGCTCTTCATGATTTCCTTCAAGGACCAGTATTTCTTCCATCCGCAAGCTATTCTTTTGTTGATTTCTTTTGTCATGGAGTCTTCTGGAGATACAATTTGACCAAGATATACATACTCCTTTACATATTCAAACTTGGTTCCGTTAACTATTATGTTGCTTTCTGTTGAGTTGGTCATTAGTTTTGTTTTGTCGGCATTGATTTCTAAACCTACTTCTCTGCTTTTGTCTGTAAGGTCTTGTAACATGTACTGTAGTTTGTTGGGGTCTTCTTCTAGCAGGACAATATCATCAGCAAATCTCAGATGGTTGAGGCGGCTTCCATTGATTTTGATACCGTAGTTATCCCAGTCTAGTCGCCTAAATATGTGTTCCAGCACAGCGTTAAACAGCTTAGGCGATAATGGATCTCCTTGTCTCACGCCTCTGTTTATTGGGAACGGTTCACCTTTTGACTCTAGCTTAATGCTGCTTTTACTTTCTTTGTAGATCAACTTGATAAGTTCAATATAGACATCATCCAATCCTTGTTCCTTCAAACTCTGCCAGATAAATTTGTGTTTAATGCTATCAAATGCTTTGGAGTAATCAACAAAACAAATGTACAGTGATTGCTGGTATTCATTGTATTTTTCGAATACTTGTTTAATTGTGTGGATATGGTCTATAGTATTGTAGTTCTTTCTGAATCCTGCCTGTTCTATTGGTTGGTTTTCGTCTAGAGTCCCTGAAGCTCTTTCTAGAATTACTTTTGCGAAAATTTTGTATACATTTGATATTAGGCTGATGGGCCTATAGTTGCCGATGTCATCTTTATCTCCTTTCTTATGGAGCAGAATAATATGTGATTCATTCCATTGTTTTGGAATGATTCCCGTTGTTACAATTTCATTGAATAACTTGGTTAGGATTGGGCTTATTTCTTCTATAGTGCCTCTAATTAGCTCATTAGTTATGTTGTCAGGTCCTGGAGATTTTTCCAGCTTCTGCGACATGATGGCTTTCTCTACTTCTTGCAAGAGTATTGGTGGGATTTTTTTATAGTCCCCATAGTGATCGTTATTGGCGTCTTTGTCTTGGTTGATGTCATTATTCGAGTAAAGAGTTCTATAGTAGTCTGTAGCAAGACTCTGGATTCTTCTACGATTTGTTACTTGTTTGGCTCTATTTCTTTTTAATTTTGGTATCCATTCCATTCCAGACTCTTTTAGTTCTTTGTAAGCTTTTTTCGTACCACCTGTTTTTTGGATTTCTTCCTCTAATTTTTTCATTCTTCTTAATTTCCTATCTTTTCTGATACTTTCTCGAATTTGTTTGCTCAGTCTAGATATTATGTGACGGTTTTCTTCAGTTTTAGACTTGTCTGTCATTAGAACTTTTCTTTCCTCCAGGAGCTCTATTGTCTTCTCACTAAATTTTACATCTTTGGTTACATTTACCTTTTTCATTTTTGACAGTTGTTTGTCCATAAGGTCATATTTTTCTATGACAGTTTTGTCCGAGTTTATTATTTCTTTTAGTGTATTGATGGATGAAGGATCCATTTTCTCACTGAGATGCTGTGTTGCAGATTTACTTATAATTTTGGTTCTGTTTCTTTTTATAGGATGTTTTTTTAAACAGCAGCGTACCATCCGGTGGTTGGTATTAAAGTTTAAACTTTGAATAATGTGTGTATCTTGGAAAAATATTGGTCTATTTGTTATAATGAAGTCGATTTCGTTTTTATATTTGCCATCGGGTGATAGCCAGGTCCACTTCGTTTTAGGGTTTTTTTTAAAGACTGAATTTAACAATGTTAAATTATTTTGTAGCAGCAATTCGATTAGTCGATAGCCGTTTGCACTCCGCTTTCCATATCCATATTTGCCCATAATCAGTTCTTCACCAGGTTCTCTGCACCCGACCTGTGCATTAAAGTCGCCCATGACTATAAGAAAGTTATTCTGGTATTTATTTATAATGTCCGATAGAGTGTGGTAAAATTTTTCACTTTCGCTTTCCAGTGCTAATTCTGTGGGTCCGTATGCTTGTATAATTGTCCATGTTTTTTGTATTTTTCAGGTATAGTATTTTTAACTCACTTAATTTGTGAACGTATGCTTCTATATAGTGATAATAAAAATATGGTAGAACTCTAAATACAACAATTAAATATAAAATGTCATGACAACTAAGAAGAACAATAATTTCGGATATTTTTTTACGTTCCCTGATATACAAATTGCTTCTAATCATAATTTGCGCAAAAAACGCAAGTTTTTTTTATCCTCATGTTTCTGGATATGTTAGGTACAAATAGAGTGATTAACTCGATACCGGCAGCCTTCGGCAAAAATGAAAACTCCAATTGAAAAAAATAAAGACAAAAATTTCCTTACATCACTAAAAAATTTGACAAAAATTTGACGTGGTTGCAAAGTTTACATTCTAAGTTATCCAATGATGTTTAACACTAACATGCTTTCTTGATAAACTTTCGAATAATTCTGTGATGAACTTCCTTAAAATTCATTTAATTGCGATGATAAAATTTTATCCAATTAGGGAGCTAGTAGGAGGATTCAGTTGGGCTGGGCGGCATTCGTAAGCTACGTCATGTCCTACACGTCAACTGGAATAGTTGACGTTAGGACATGACGTAGCTTGCAATGCTTAAAGACGAAAGTCTTTGAGCAATGCGTCCTACCCGTACTAACATACGCAGCTGAGACATGGACACTGACTGCGGGATTGGTTCACAAGTTCAAAGTCACTCAACGCGCAATGGAGCGAGCTATGCTTGGACTCTCTTAGGATAACATTAGAAATGATTTAATTCGTAAGAGAACTAAAGTTACCGACATAGCCGCCGGATCAGCTAGTTGAAGTGCAGTGGGCTGGTCACGTATGTCGCAGAACCGATGGCCGTTGGAGCAGACGAGTTCTGGAGTGGGAGACCGCGTCTTGGCAAGCGTAAGCGTAGGACGCCCTCCGGCCCGATGGACCGACGACTTGCGAAAGGTCGCTGGTGGAAGCTGGATGAGAAAGGCGGAGGACCGGGATGCCTGGCGCAAAATGGGGGAGACTATGTCCAGCAGTGGCTGCAACAGGTTGAGAGAGGAGAAGAGAGAGTTTAAGGTTCATTTTTAAAATCTACAACTAAGTAATTTTTTTTGTGATTTATTCGTTAGTTCAACCTTTGAGAGTAAAAACTATTAATGGATATATGGATTTACGACTTTCGTCAAAACCATTTTTGAGATGGATAATGCCGTTTCGTCTCATAGTGCGCCGGTACTTACATCTGTTGTCTCGGGTGACGGGCGCGCTGTGCTGTGTGCATTGTTGGAGAATAATAATTGTCGAATAAAAATTGTCTTTCAGTTGTGTGTCTTAATCAACGCCACTCTGTCGTGGTGAGGCGTTTCATTTAACATCAGGTGTCAACGTTCTGATCGTTCTGTACAATATATAACATGAAAAAAATGAATAAAAATATAAAAAACTAAGTATTCACCAACATTCACACAGCGCCATCTAGCCCCAATTCAAGTGTGAAGCTTGTAGTACGGCCTTCTTACGGTAGTTGTCCTTTTCTAACTAATTTATAGTACATTTATGTCAGACTGTAGTTTTTAAAGTATTAATAAAATTAGTTTGCTTTACTCAGGTATCTATAAAAACTAAACTACGTGTGGGCGTCTATGCTAGGGTGTTCCAAAGTGTCTGACGTCACTCGGTTCGATGGGTAAATTGAGTAATCAAGTTATTGTCTACTTGGCCTAATAATGGAGTACAGTTATTAAATGCATTGTTCAGTGGATTATTGAATGGAACGTGTAACGGCTTAATCTAAGTCACGATGAAACAACAAGAGTCGTTTGTGCAACCGACATTGGCTCCCAATTAATGCTAAACTATCACTGAATTTGGTATATTCATTGGTAATTTTATGAATCCACTAAGCCTTAAGGTAAATAGAAGCACGGGAAACCAAAATGTTATTATTAGATATTCCAATTGGATCGTGTTCATACTTACCTAAACCTAATTCTCATTTGCGAAATGGATCCGCGCACGCCCCATCTCAAAGGATTTTACTTTTCCTAATAGAAATACGCTATAATGGTATATACGGTTAATATTTTCAAAACTTTGCAAATATCTGGTCATATTTTTAGGCTTTATGGATGCAGTAAATTAAATCTTTAAAATACAGTAGAAAAGATTTGGGGATACAAGCCTCACAAAATTATTTCACAATTGTAATTATAGAAATATTAAAGAAATCGCCAAAACTACTAATAAGTATACACGTTACAACATGTACGACGATTTATCATTTTTCCAATCCTTTGACGATATTAAAAATGTTGAAATATGCAATAAATAGGTATTATGTAGTAGATACATGGTACTTTAAAAATCAATGAGCGGGCTAAGGAACGACTGTTATCCATTTTTATAGCAAAGTTTTATAATTACAAAATTACGTAAATAATATTTGTGTATATTTCAATGAATATATACTATTTACGTAATTATTATTAATATTTGTAGTCTCTGTTAGGAGATCACGTTCATAGACCGGTCCTTTGATGCTTGCGTGGGGACATGAGTCCAACACGTAGAGGCTTTGTGAGACAAAATAATAATCATAAATATCATTATTCATTACGCAATAATATTAAAGACCGAAGGGATGTAATGGTTAGAAAGGTAGCTTTACAAAATAAATAATAATATTTCGCATTTTATGATTTTCATATTGAGAGAATTATGATTGTTTTGCAAATTATCTTGTAGCAACTAGTAAATTTTAAATCAAATCTTAAAATTGACGATACAAAAGTACATAAACTAGATGAAGTTTACGAAAATTTTGCGTACAAGTTTTGTAAAGGTCACAATTTAACATTGCCATATTTTTTTAATGCTTTATGCAGATAGTGTGTAATTATTTTGCTTTATTAGGATTCTAGGCATCAAAAATAACTTCAATTTTTTGATTATTCATCAAGTTATTATTTTCATCAGAATACGCGAATTTAAATTACGACGAAATTACGCGCCCCTGCGAACAATTGCCTCCTTTGTATTAGCATTATAATGCCACGAACGGGGTTGCTATAATCCATACTAATAGTATATTATAAACGTGAAAGTGTCTCTTTGTATGCCTTTCACGGCAAAATAGAAAAATGAACAGACGTAATTTTTTAAGTAGGGATAGTTGAATGGATGCAGAGAAATTTCCCTGAAGTGGGTGGTGGAAGTTTGTATCATATGAAACATACTATTTTTTAAGATAGAACACTAAAACTTGATATGCTGACTATATGTCACCAACAAAAATATATTGCATTTTTTTTCCAAAGCAGGTTCCCAAAGCCTTTAAGGCTGAAGTGGGTTTAAAATTTCATATGAGACTGTTCGTAGTATTCAAGGTATGAAGCTAAAAATCGATGGATAGACGTGTTATTATCTACAGCAGCGTAAAATAATGAACCGTGCTACCCCGAATTTAAATCGTGCAAAGAGTGCGAAGCAAAAATACAAAGGTTAATCAGGCCTAAATATTTTTTGTAAAATTAGTTTATTCAAAAAGCCCACCAGCGTGTATATCTTTATAAAAATATACATATACACGCATATAAATGAATTATTGTTTGTAGTCGCTGTACCGTCTGATACCAATTGTCACAGTTCGCAGTTTCTTTTAGTTCTCTCGTCTGTGAAGCTGTTTTTTGTATTGTCACGAGTATTCGAAAGCAAGTCGCTCGTCTACGAGTATAATCTCCTAAAGTCGCAACTGCGTCTTTCACGTACGTGCTGCCATTACTAAATGCTTCAGGCCAGAGGTCTATTTTCTCTGATGCTATGACAAACTTGTGGCTAAATAGCCTGCGGTACAGTCACATCGAAACGTTTTATCTTATTTTGACACGAAATCTCATTGTAGTCTTAATGCCGTTCGTTACAATTATGTACCCAAAATTAATTTTGTGTCTGTAAGAAAAGTTCATTTTGATATTCTTTCAGTTAGAGGCAATTGTAACAAAATCATTAGCGAAATTTACGTAACCTACTTAATAAAAATATAATAGGGCGGAATTTTGTAATTCATTAAAACGACTTTGAGTGAATTACAAAATTTCGCTAAATATATTTTTTTTGAGCGTCGGTGGCTCATTAATGTGGCGTTGCCTTCCTATCTGGAGGGTGCAGGTTCAAATTCCGCCACGCACCAATGTCTTTTCGAATTCTCGAAATCACATGTACGTTTATACTCTCTTGCGGTCAAGGAAAACATCGCAAGAAAACCTGCGCACGCCTGCGAAGAGATTCAATGGTTGTGCGTAAAGTCAGCCAATCCGCACTGGGCCCGCCTTGACGACTAAGGCCTGTACACCTGGGTATGGGTAGGCTCGTGCCTCTCGGTAGCGATCTTAATGAGCTGATAATGATATATATATTTTAATTAAGTTATAAATTTAATAGGTCTTGATTGCTAATTAAGTTGTGATAAGCGAAATAATGGATTATTGATGTCAGATAATGTAATACCTTCGAGTATTATATAATTATAACTGAAATATAAAATACAAATAAATATAAACAAAGTGGTATATGTTATCAATGTGAAAGTAGTGAATCGTTTACATTTTCACTAGTTATATTTTACTTAAATTATTGGATTTCTAAGCCAACAGTACGAGGAAGTTGGTATCGGACTTATTACTCTTCAGGAATATCAGTTTTAAGAACCGGACTAGAAAGAACACCCTTTCATTCATTCATTGCAACACTTGAAAACGACTTTTTTAATAATGCACCAACAGTTAGCTCGTAGACATTCAAAAAGCATTTTAGTCAAGAATTTTTAAATATTCGTACATTGTTAAAAATACTAGTAATTTTCGTAAATTTAATAGTATAATGGAATTTAAAACAAAGTATTAAAATAATAGATCTATTGTGATGCGTAAAAACATTTTTTAAATAGTTTTTATAAAGACTTAAAGAACAGAATTAAAGTAAAAAATTTAAAGGTGAAAAGATTTAACGTGAACAAAAGCTTTTTAAAAAATTAGTTTGGGTTGGTTTGTGTATTTGTCGTGAACATCTGTTGTCCCACGATCTCTTAACCACCAAATTGAAATATAAATAAAGCGGTCATTTATTATTAATCTTTCTTCGGATGCCGGATTTAGATGCTCCTTTTACGAGCACTGGGGGTTACGCGAAATTTTTTCTCAATTGTTATTTACAAAACCTGAGTATGTAAAAAATATCACTTCCAATAACCCAAGTCTTTGCTCCGCCAGTAAAAATCGGCAGAATACTTTAATTATAATTACGTGCCTTTTCTGCATATGTTTTTTTAATGCTATATATAGCAGGCAAACGAGCAAACGGCTGATCTGATGGTAAATGACACCGCCGCCCAGGTACATTTGTACAGAGGGCACTGAAATGCGTTGCCGGCCTTTCAAAAGGGAATACGCTCTTTTTTTAAGGCCGCCAGGTCGTATCGCTTAGGAAATATCTCCGGCAGCAACTGAATCCACAATTTCGTCGTTCGTAGTAAGAAATTACGATAAATACGCACTGTTGAGGACTTCCATTCATCTAGGTGGTGAGGATGAAATTTTGAGTTTTGTCTCAAAGTGTGGTGGAATGTGACAGTAGGAACGAGTCCGAATAATTCCTCAGAACACTCCCATGATATACGCGGTAGAGGATGCAGTGTGAGGCCACATCTTCACGCAAACCCAAAGGATCAAGCCGATTGGAAATAATCGGATCGTTCACGATCCGAGCAGCGCGTCCAAATGTCAAAATGCAATCTTAACAAGAAGTCAACTTTGGAGTGACCTGTTCATGCTAGACTATCGTAGTCCTTACCATTCTTCATCGGCTACTACACCAAGGGTTTCGGGTTCAATCTTCGAGCAGTAAAAATATTTGTGGGCGTATCTATTTGTATTGGTCTGGGTGTTACCATGTATATTATGTATGTATTTGCAAAAATACCATACCCTCGCTGAAATTTGAGGTAGATTACACTGTGTCAGTGGATATTTCCTTTTTTATGTATTATTAACCGTTATTACTATGCACATGATTAAATTTATAATTAAACTCACTTAACAACTTCGCTATATAGCACAAGCAAGCGATCATTATCTAGACCCTAAATATTTATATATGTACGAGCTTATGCATTTAAAACTGTTAACAGTAGTTTTCTTCAGGAAATCTGACCATTATTACAAGTACCAAATATTTACTACCATAAACCGTTTGGTGTACTTTTTGCCTTTCAACAACTAAGTGCGTTGTTGCGTAGCGCTCCTATCGCTCAGATGTATTATGTACATATACGTTGTAACGGCAGTTTTTGTAAATATAATTGCTCTCCATGTTGTAACATTAATACGTGGAAATAAAAACATTATTATTTTTGCCATTCCTTTGAATGCATAATTTATGAGTTAACTTGAATATTCCATATAAAACGACTTAATAATTTATTAAGTCGTTATTAATTAGTTCTAACTGAAGGTCGTAATGACATTTGAGCTTCTATATTGATCTGTTTTTGACATTTTTAGTGTCAGTAAGACAGTAAGTACATGAAAAATAAAAATATTGTGGTCAAAAGGGCCCTGTCTCAGCTTACGTTGAGTATGAGTGGGTATTTTAATATTATTCAAAATTGTACATTTAACTAAGAGTGAGACTGCTTTCTTATTTTCTAATTCTCTTCAACCTATCGTAGGCAATTTATGGACATAGGTATCCCACATTTTGCGCCAGATATCTCGGTCCTCCACTTTGCTCATTCAGACTCCACCAGCAACTTGGTGTTGCGGTTGAGACGACTGGGTTCCGAGTTCGATCCCCAGGCAGTACAAACATTTGTGTGCATGAACATATCTATTTGTAATGGTCTCTGTGTTTTCTATATATAATATGTATGTATTTACAAAAAAAAACTATATAAATATGTTTATCCGTTGTTAAGTACCCATAATACAGGCTTAACGCTTAACTTGGGGCTAGATGGCGCTGTGTGAATATCAGTGGAAATTTATTATTATTATTTATATTGGAATTAGTTTAATTTCATTACATATTCATCTTGTTTTTGTTAAAAACTGATTGCAATGTTGAAATTAATATTAATAAGTTATTTAAGTTCTATGACTTGATTAAATTTCAGCTTTGGGTAATTGACTGCTGGACGTATAGCTAGGCACCCTTTGTCGCTGAGCGGTGCTGAACCTTTATTTGTACCGTTGGATCATTAATACTAATCATTAAGACTAATAAGTCAGATGTGTATACATTATAACATGCGTTCATCACTCAACTAAATTAAGAGAAAGTCTTAGCAAAATAGAAATAACATACGTGTATTCAGGTTATTCTAGGTGGTAGATTCTGTACTTGTCTCTGCAGTACCAACGCAGTGATAGATATCACCCCATTAAAAAGTAATGTTTAGAACTTAGAGACCTAACATCTGTAGTCTCGTGTGACGGGCGCAGTGCGGCATTTATGTAGGATAATAATTGCTTTCAGTTAGTGGTTTCCAATGCGTATCACTTACCATCGGGTACCGTCCTGTACACTTATAATATACTTAATTTTAAAAAAATCTATTTCAAAATTATAATCATCATCATAAGCCAAGCCATGATGATTATAATTTTGTGGCCATTTGTATGAAGCGTTTTTTGGGGAAAGTGCATTCATGTGTTTTAGTAATGGGAAAACTCTGTGAGTTATAATGTTAACGGAGTCATTATGATACCAATGTTTTA
This sequence comes from Leucinodes orbonalis, assembly GCA_019425675.1. Lineage (NCBI taxonomy): Eukaryota > Metazoa > Arthropoda > Insecta > Lepidoptera > Crambidae > Leucinodes > Leucinodes orbonalis. The sequence goes on from PQWD01002562.1 coordinate 10,676, forward strand.
TTATTAAGAGGTCCATTGATTCCATAGAAGAAAACACAAATATTTATAACCCTATTATACAACGGGAAGAATANTGTGACTTTTATATAATATTTGTATAGGTGACTGTTATTTAATATTTGTTTAGGTACTCGGTAATACATTTCTATTATTAACAAAAAATATTAAGGGAGAAGCTATAACTATCAATTCAATAGTAATTTGCAATGCGATATTCTAGTACAAAAATGACGTAGATAAACTAGAACTGAGTGAGTATTAATAGCCAAAGCAATAAACATTTATGAAATGCCTAATAGGCGCTTCAAAAATGTATACGTGTGAATCTAGTATATACGTCAAAGAGACTTTTTATAACTATTAGGATATTTTTATATTCTTGTTATAATTTTATTTAAACATTTTCGTATCATTTGGTGTTATTATTTTCATTGCAATATATTTCTCTCTTTTTGTGTGTACTGAGCGTTTATAGGGTTTCGTAGCAAAAGACAAAAAACGAACCTTTATAGATTTGTCATATATGTTATATATCTGTCCGACGAGTATGTAATCCTTCTTTGTTCCGAAACCGTGAACCGCATTTGAGATTTTCACAAGGAACTTGAAAAAATAAAATAATATATTTTAGGGATCCCCATACTTTGAAATGAAACTCAAAATTTTTTTCATCAAACTTTCACATTGTACCAGTCGTGTGTAAACGTGGTGTTATCTCTGTGACTAAATACCTTTTAATAAGTACTAAGAAAAAAATAACTACTATAAAGACTACAGAACGAACTGAACATCCCACTAAAAACATTTCATTGACGTTGCCAAGACGACCACAAAATGTTTGCTCTGTGAAAATATATCAGATCTCATGAAGAGCCAAGATTTTCTATCTGCACGGCCTAACTCTATCGATCCTTACTTCAAAATTCTATATATCGGTAAATATGTATGGAGTATGGAGTATGGAGAGGGACAGTGTCGAATTATAGGCCCATATCATTACTCAGTACTATAAGTAAAATTCTTGAAAAAACATATAATATCAGACTGACTAGCTTCCTGGAATCTAAAAACATCTTAGCTGGCTCTCAGTATGGCTTTCGGTCTGGTCTGTGTACCGAGGATGCTGTGTCTAAGCTCTCGGAGCTGGTGGCTGGAGCTCTTGATAAAGGCAAACGATGCATAGGTATATTTCTTGACCTGCAAAAAGCATTCGACACCGTTTCGATTCCCCTACTCTTGCTTAAACTTGAAAATATGGGTATACGAGGACCACCGCTGAGCTGGCTCCAAGATTACCTTACAGCAAGAAATCAGGTTGTCAGAGTGGATAATATTTGCAGCTCTAGTTTTTCAATCACCTATGGCATACCCCAAGGAAGTACCCTCGGCCCGACGTTGTTTTTGGCATATGTTAATGACCTCTGCAATTTAAAACTAGAAAATGGTAATACTCTTGCGTTTGCTGACGATACAGCGCTGGTATTTGTAGGAGACACATGGTATAACGTTAAAAATTCGGCAGAAAAGGGTCTTAGGGAGGTTATTGAATGGCTTGACGAAAATTTATTGACAATTAATGTACCAAAAACTAAGTATATTTGCTTTAAAATTTCTAATGCTACGAATCCGTCCAACAATTTCAGCATAAGGGCTCATTCTTCCACATGTGACTCAGAATTGGACTGTGACTGTGCTTTTCTCTCACAAACATATCACCACAAATATCTAGGAGTAATAATAGATCATAAGCTAAACTGGCGTCCGCAAATTACAGCAGTGAGCAAAAGAATGAGAAAACTTTTGCCCATATTCAGAAACCTTAGAGAGGCTGCGGACCCCACGCTCGTTAAAAATATATACTATGCCCTTTGCCAATCACTTCTAACCTACTGCGTTTCTGTATGGGGTGGGGCAGCTACTTGCCATCTTCTGGAGCTTGAAAGAGCACAAAGAGCTGTAATAAAAGTGATGACCCATAAACCAAGGAAATACCCAACAGAAAAATTATATAATGAAACAGGGCTACTCAGTGTTCGACAATTGTTTATAAATAATGCTATTCTTCGCCAACATAAAACTATAGACATTTCTCAGCTACCTAAAGAAAAAAGACGTGTCAGAACACCAGTTCCAATAGTCAAAACAACGTTTGCCAGACGTCAACTTTTTTACATGGGTCCTTTCTTATACAGACACTTTAACGACATAAATATAATATATAAATTAACTAGAACACAACTGAAAAGAAATCTTAAAAAAATGCTTATGACTCTAAACTACCTTGATACGGAAGAAATTCTAAAATTGAAAGTTTAATAATGAGTATATTATTGTACTAATAAATAAACACACAAACAGCTCCGTAAACATACACACACATACAAATAAACACACACACACACACACACACACACACACACACACACACACACACACACACACACACACACACACACACACACACACACACACACACACGCACGCACGCACACACGCACACGCACACACACACACACACACACCACACACACCACACACACACGCACACACACACACGCACACACGCACACACACACACACACACACACACACACGCACACACACACACACACACACACACACACACACACGCACACACACACGCATACAAATAAACACACTCTGGCATGAACACAAGCGCACTAGTTTTCATCAACTATAAAATAAAAAGTAGTTTTGTGTATAATTGTATTCCGTTTTCCTCATGTACTGTAAACACTTTTGTTTAAATATGTAAGGGGGTGGAGGGTTGGCTACCTGAAATACAGGATATATCCTAGTCCAGGTGTCAGCCCACCATTGTGTATTAGACCCTATGTTTTCGAATATTGTATCCTGCATAATATGTAAATGGTGAGGAATAAACGATTATTATTATATTATTATTATTAAGCTTGGTTTCGTTTGTTACTTTAGATAAGAAACTAAATATTTGCATCACCTCCACGACGCGCGACGGTACGAGCAGCGAAGCGATTTCAATAAAATTTAAAATGGAGTTTGGCACAGTTAGATGATGATGGATTTAGCTGACATCTTGAATAAATACAAAGGCTACATTTTACATTTTAAAGGTAGTGCTGCGGCGTACAGCTAGTTAAAAATATATCTACAAAAGAGAAAAACATTTAACCAAAGCTAAATTTAAGGTACGCCTTGCTCCATTACTTTCACTCATAACTCTGTCGTCACGTGCCAGTAACGATAGCTTATTAAGAATTTAAATTTTACGTTCCAAACCAAATTATCCAAATCCATTCCAAGAAATGAAACCATGGACCATTGATTTGAAGATAATTTACCTACGGCTTTTATTATTCCTTGAGATTCAAAGTGAAAGTTGATTAAAAAAGTATCGGTTAGTGTCTGGTAGATGATAAAATCATTTCAGGGCTATTGCTAACATCTGTAAAAGAACCGTTGCAAAACTGACAGCTAAAGACTACCCAACCCACTATTATAACGGCACGACAATGCAAAATCACACACATTTCATGGAAGACGAAACTGTGGTAGCTGGGATTTGAATGACTTTATCATGACACAGATATCTCGGATACTGCTACCGATTACCACTTTTAGCGGAATTCGGGAAGTCCAAAATGTATTTTCGGTGGCTCATTAGAAAGAAAAGAAAGAAGAAAGAAAAATTCTTTATTCAAATACATCTGTTACAGATAGTTTTAAATCGTCAATTGCTATTATTATTATTATGACTCTACCACCGAAATTAGTGAGAACTATTGCCTTCCAATTGAAGGTTGCAGCATTCCATTCCGCCACGTATTTACGAATTGTTGATATTATTGTAATTTTATCCTACGCTGTTAAAGGAAAACGTAAATCCTGCACGCCTACGAAGAAATTCAAATGTTGTGCATATATCGGCCGGTCCGCACTGGGCCCGCGTGGATGACTTAGGCCTAAACACCTTTTATTTCGAACTACCTACTGCTGTTAGCCACACTGTGACTGCGCCTCGGTGGCGACGTATAATGCTGATGATGAAAAAAGTCTTGTAACAAAATAAAGGCTTTTAATAATTCTATTATTCTATTCTATAATTCTATTTTATAATAGAAATATTATGTCAGCAATTACCGGCCCTGGTTATATTTACATCACTGCTGGGTTTGAGAAGGATCTGTTTTTAATTAATGTCAAACAAAATATGAAGTTATTATTATTTTTTGTAGTCTCTGTTAGGAGTTCACGGTTCATAGACCGGTCCTTTGAAGCTTGCGTGGGGACATGGGTCCAACACGTAGAGGCTTTGTGAGACAAAATAATGAGTTGTGATGTGTACACCGAGCAGCCGCTCGATCTGCCCGCACTATGGGAGTACACACAGAGCGAGCACCCGCTTGGTGCAAGGACTATTGCAAATATAGGAAGAAAAAAATTAGGGCTATGGATAGGGTAATTGCTGGTCTAGTTTATGGGCTATTGATTGAGACAGCGGGGCGCCTGCCAAATATTTGATTTGAAAATTAAGGCAGACGGTGACTTGCCACCCGCTAGATGGGCATCCACTATGCGGCGTAATGCCTGGGACGCAACACCGGCGCAGGCGGCTAGGGGTGTCGAGAGGTGTACACCGCTTTCTGCGCAGACAAACTGCACCAACTCGCGACTTATGCATCTTTCACTTCCACCCCTAGAGCATGTAGCTCTTGCAACCCCACTTTGGACTGCCAATGAAGGCAAGCCAGAGGTGAGAGTCCTGACCTTGGATGGCCATTCTGGAGAGCCAGAGACGGTCAGTGTGCACTGTCGAGGGCCGTCGGGTTATTATTATTATTATTATTCTCGGCTTCGATCAAATCATTATAAAATAAGAAGCCCAGTGTCCAGTCCATCTTATATACGCATCTTCTCTACTTATTTTGATCTTATTTTTGTGGTCAATTCTTTTGGTTTACTCTTTCTTACCATATTTCTTTATATTCTGCGCTGTTCAGCATCTATTCTCATCTCATTTCTGTGTCTTTTTTGATCATCCCCACCAAAGTGGTAGGAGTCTTCCGAGAAGGCGCATTTTTGTTGTTAAGTTCAGGGTCCGTTTTAAAATGTTATGTTCATCACGGCGGAGAGTATTTAATGTGTTTAATATATTAACTTGTTCAAAGTCTTAAACATATTATAGGTTTTTCCTATTCTTATCTTATTCTGCTATCATCTAAGGATTACGCACTTGCATTGTTCTACTAAGATTATCTCTCATATTACAAATACCTTATGTGTCGTAACCATAGTTATATTACCTATGTGCATTCAAATAAAATTTTAATTTAACACTTACCTACAATATCTTCACTAATAAATATAAAGTTGGCATGAAAGATTTGTAATTTCCATTTGAAGTATTATACGCAACGCAAAAAATGCATCAATTTTTCAAAGATATTTTACTATGACAAAGCTTACTCTTAATGGATTGTTAAGTTACGCTCGTGAAAAGTGGCAGTAGGAAAAATTTAAAAGAATTGCGTCAAACACCCTCCGTCACTTACATGATAGTGAATGTAAAGGCCACATCTCAACGAAAACCCAACGGATCAAGGCGATCTAATATAACCGGATTGTTGAAAACTCGACCTACTCGTTGTTTAATGTCTAAAGCCCGTATTCTAGAACGAAACTCGACGATCTTTATTTAAACTTGCATAGTTTTTTTTTAAGAAAAATTGTTTCATATTATTTGTTGTCGTATTTAATTTATATCGGAACAAAATAAATGTTACCCATGTAGCTCGCTAGATCAGCAAGATAGCAGAGTACGGTCACGCATACCCTATGCCTGTTCGAGTAGATGTCTATATATATATATATATATATATATATATATATATATATCTGTCTCAGTTTATGTATTCTAGTCTGGGGAGGCGCTAATAAGATCAAATTTCAGGAACTCGTGTGGGTGCAAAGATTCTTACGAGTGACTTTATAAATTTTATGACCTACTATCGGTTCGGCAACAATATATAGTAAGGACGGTCCTGAGAGTACACAAAACATTAACATATGATCCCAGCATGCTTAGGAAGATAAAAAGACACACTTACACACACACACAGGTTTCTCTGTATATATTACATATGTATATTTAAGTGCAAGCTAGAAACAGAACACCTTAAGACATGAAGTTATGACACTGCTGAATGCTTTTGAAAGAAGGCGGAGAACCGTTCTTTAAAATTAAAATATGCATGCACGTAAACACATACACACACACGCACCTACACACCCGGAACAAACATACAGATAGACAGACGTACAGAAAGGCAAAATTTTAAAACAAATGATATTAAGTATTCATACCTATGAATATAGAAAAATAAACGTTATTTTGATATTACAATTCACATTTTATTTATATGTATAAAAAGAACAGATGATGAATAATATGCCATGAAAACTATACGCTATATTGCGTTCAATATAATACGCTTAAAAGGAAAACACTATCGAACAAACAATTTTGGAATATATTCTCTTCTCGACAGTTTTCGCATCGTCGCGGCCTTATCTGACAAATAAATTGGACAATTTCGTGAGATTTATGTGTGGGACAAGGTACCCAAAATTTATTGGCATATGTAAACATGAATAAGCCCAATGCTACTAGCGGTGTTAAAAAAGCTTGACTTAGCATCGTACCCCTCGATAGGGACGTATATGAGCTGATAATGATGACGCGAAAAAATATTTGCATATTTTTCATTTAATACTATTTTTTTATCACGCCTCTGATACAGACGCTCCAATAACGTATCTCTATATTGGAAGCGATTATCTAATGGTATTCAACAAAGCTTTGATAACACCCTTATTTTAACGCCCAAGAAACACGTCAGTAAGTTTTCCACTCATTAGCTTTTCATTTCATAACATGTGTGTGTTCACAAGCTGCCTTATAAATGGTGCTTTAATTATAAACAACGTAAGCTTGAAGGCATTTACACGGGAAATGTGATACCACGGCAAAGGATAATCGTTTCTATTTCACATAGCTTTCTAAATATGTAGGTTTATCCATGAAATTTTTGAAAAAAACATTTTTGGTAGTCTTACTACCATAAGCACGGTATTGTATATTAACCGCAGAAATTATCAATTATTAAATTAATATTGCATATGAGAAAGACGTCTCGCATGTTCTAATAACTACATTTTCATTGAAATAACAATTGCATCGTAATTTTTTTGCTGATCTGCGTTATCTTTCAACTTTTATTATTTGACTCGGCTTATTATTTCGCCATTAATTTACAGCCGAATACAATGCTGAATCTCTGAAAAATGTCTACAAGGAATATCTGTAGCATTCGTTCTCCATTGGTGACTCGCTACTTTTACTTAGCAGTCCTTCAAATTGAGGTTTACCTGCCCTTTTTTATCAGCATTATTTACGTCATATTTGTAGCTCTTTGTGACTCACTCTAACTTCAACGTGCCCATGCCAGTGATTTTAGTTCTCCTACAAATTACCTCATTCCTAATTTTATCGCATTGGATCCTGCAAATATTCTTAAAATACGAGTACTTAATGAGTATCTTCATACTCAGAGGCAGTTTTTGCATAACAAAACATTGATTCAATATTGTATTTTCAGCTTCCAGCTAAGCACTTGTGCAGATGGACCTTTAATATACTCTGGTATCAGCAACTACTCCTTCCCCGATGACTTTATTTTTGGAGTCGCTACGTCTGCATATCAAATTGAAGGAGCGTGGAATGAAGGAGGTAAGTTCCTATAACATTATTAAAATAAACATCAAAGAAATACATTAATTAGTACGGAAAAGATTTTGTTCATCAAAAATGCTAAATACCGTTTAGGAGGCGTGCAGTGTAAGAACCAAGAATTAAATCATAGCCAGATGGCAAGGTGATTAATACGAGTATGCAGTTAGTTTTTAAAGTTTGGTGCGAATTATCATATTCATTGATAACATTGGTACCTATACGATTTATGGTATGCTTAAAGATATAAAGATCGCAATTGGCTATGTTACTAATATATTAATTCAGGGCTCTTGTAAGGGCACTAACTGGACACAGAAAACTAAAAAGTCATCTTTACAAAATAAAGCTAAGTGACTCAGATAGAGAAAGGGATTCTGCGTAGAAAAGAGAGTGAGACCGATGCACCTTCTCTCACCCCTACAACGGAAGCGAAACATCCACTTGGGCAACAACCATTTACGCCCAAAGAATATTAAATTTCTAAATTTCGGCAAAATTCTCAATTGAATGAAAAGTGTCTAACTTTTAGAAGAACTTTGAGTGAGGAGTCACAAAAATTTTTCTAGATCGAGGTTACTACAGATCCGTAATAGTCCGAATAGACCCCAAAAATCCAATAGTAAAAACAAAACGCCTACGCCTGACCATGACAAATTCAGTATTGAAGGAAATCGGCAATAGCCCCGACCGATAAATAGTTCTTACGTTCCCAGTAATGTTCCTAGCTACAGTTCCCTCATCCCGAAACACAAAAGGGCTTAACACATGTATTTTACGGGACGACATTTGGCATTGGGGTGGTACCTCCTTAGACGACTCAGTACCGAGTCTACCACCCAGTAAACTCCGTTGGGATCATAGATTTCGAATAAGCGCGCTGCGCTTATATCTATGGTTGGGATACTAAATAAGTATTCTACTTAACTTCAAGATGCTATCTTACGAGTAGATAAGATATATCTTAAAAACTTGTGCAGAGGAAAACTGTTATTGTGTTGACGGTAAAAGACATATTTATTACTAAACCTATGTGAAAATACAGAAAACAAAAGCATGATATAAAAATATGGGTTAATAATATTAGCTGAACATCAAATGATATGCTTGTGCGTGGTTTATATACTTATTTTTATGGTAAATTCCATTTGTCGAGACGGTAGTCGTCTAACACTTTACGCAGTTGTTCCGTAGAGGTAAAGTTTAATATACTTTTAAATGTAATAACCCAAAAATATACTCTGTTTTTCCTTAACAACAGGTAACTGATGTTCATATTATTTCATCATCATCATCATCATCAGCTCATTAAACGTCCCCACCGAGGGGCACGAGCCTACCCGTATAGGGTGATTAGGCCTTAGTCGTCCACGCGGGCCCAGTGCGGATTGGACGACGCACAACCTTTGAATCTCTTCGCGGGCGTGCATGAAGGTTTCCTCACGAGTTTCCTTCACCGTAAGACGTGGATAACGTACATATAATTTCGAAAATTCGAAAACACATTGGTACGTGGCAGGATTTGAACCTCAGACCTCCCGGTAGGAGGACGACAGTCCACACCATTGAGCCACCGACGCTCTATTATTTAGTGTTCAACAATGTATTTCAGTGGATAATAAAATCACTAAAACCGGTTATCTCAAGGTTTTACCCTTTTTTAATAACACGGCTATGATAAGTCTTACAATAGTACGACCGCGAAACTATCAATGATTTCATCTTTAAGACGAATCAACTATTGAGCACTATGGGAACATAATTATCAGAGTAATGGCCTGAAACAAAGAATCCTCGTCGAAGTCGTCTAGGTAGGTACCAGATATCGTCCCGTGAAATAAGAATGCACTTTTGTGTTTCGGGATGAGGGTACTGTAGCTAGTGAAATTACCGGGTATAAGAAGAGATCTAACATCTGTTGTCTCGGATGACAGGCGCAGTGCGGCTTTGAACTGTTTATCAGTTGTTGGTCTCCTTCAATGCCGCGCTGTCATGGCCAGGCGTATCACTTACCATCAGTCCTGTTCACAACGTAACTTAAAAAAACGTTAATTTTTAAGCGTTTATAAGTATAAACATTCAGAATGGAACAGGACTCTTCACATGGTAATTTTTTTTTTTCGAATTGACTACTGTTGTTGGCCGCAGATGGCCTTCACAGCTTCACCGGGCAATTGGCGAGCGCAGATGGCTCTCAGCCTTAAACATTTACACAACGAGCCTAAGGGCGTCCCCGAACGGAACTCGAACCACGGCTTAGTGCGTTGCGGGGAGGGGCTTGGTAGCCTAACATATGTTTGGGGAGAAAAGCGGCCCGATAATGCCGAGATTATGGGCCTAATACACGCCGTGTAGATTCTCACCTTATTACTAAGGGATAATTTAATACGTGCGTGCATTAGACAATGCAGGCGCCCGAGTGCGAATGCAGCCCGGTTGCGCACTGTTTTGATGTGCGGCCCAAAGGTTAGACCACTATCGAGAGTGACGCCTAGGTATCGGGTTTTCTTTTCCCACGGAATAAAACGGCCGAATAGCGTGACCTGACAACATGGTAAATTAATAGCATTGGCATTTATATTACATCTAAACTGCCGAGTATTCGTGCCTATGATCCACACTTGCCTCTTATAGGCAATATTTCTCATAAAGAGATTTCGGCAGTCATTTCAAGCCACTGGAGTCAATAACCCATACATTATACCTCCAACTAAACCATTATATTTTTTACAAGTACAATATGTTTTTTTTTGTTTTAGGAAAAGGAGAAAGTATGTGGGATACTTACCTTCATAACCATCCAAATTTCACAGTGGACCATTCGAACGGAGATGTTACTACCGATTCCTATCATCTCTATAAAGAGGACATTAAAATGATACAATATCTTGGAGTAAGTCATTATAGGTTGTCGTTATCTTGGACACGGTAAGTTACATTTAAATATAATCATTATTCGTGTAAGCTTTTGTTTCAAAAGTACGAAATAAGAACTCATCGCGTGCAATCTTAGACAAACAATCAAACTAAATGGATGACCAATCTCACTTAAAAAGGGTCCGCGGCAAAAGTCTGTCCATCGTGTCAGTTGGGTAGAATTTTAATTCATTATCACATCGCACGCTACATGTAATAATAATAATAAATAAATATCCACTGACATTTACACAGCGCCATCTAGTCCCAAGTTAAGCGTGAAGCCTGTAATATGGGTACTAAACAACGGATAAATATACTTACATTTTTTTTTTGTTAATACATACATATTATTACAAGAAAACACCAGACCATTACAAACAGACATGTTATGCACACAAATGTTTGAACTGCCCGGGGATCGAACCCGGAACCCTTGGTGTAGCAGCCGACCTCCGCAACACCAAACGGGTCGTCAATGTAATAATTACTTAGTAGTGTGCTCGTGGTTTTGATTTTGTACTTCGATTTTTTCTATGACGCGTTGAGAACAAAATAGTTTTACGTTCTAAACACAACAGTAACTATACGTATGTGTCATGGGACTCGGACGTTTCTTCGTGATTGTGCTTCTAGTTACTTTATTATATTTTTGACGACCTATTTGGTGTTGCGGTTGAGAGGTCTGCCGCAACACCAAGGTTCCGG
>PQWD01002562.1:24002-93955 GCA_019425675.1 Leucinodes orbonalis
AATGTACACCATGACATGTTATGGAAGAGCGGTTACTCCTGGGACAAGCGTTTCCACGCTTAATAGGAGTAAGTCAACCTCTGTATCATTGTAAAACCTACAATTTATGGAAATAAAGATTTTTTTTTCATAATGTAACATGATGCCTACTTGTAAGCAACTCGCGGAAGAAATAATGACAGCGTCGGTGGCTCATTGGTGAGGAATGTTGCCTTCCGATCTGGAGGGTGTAGGTTCAAATTCCGCCACGTACCAATTAGCTAATTTTCAAAATTATTCAATCCACACTAGGCCCGCGTGGACGACTAAGCCCTTTACGAGTAGGCTCATGGCGCCTCGGTGGGTATATTTAATGAACTGATGATGATGAAGTCTTGCAAGTTAAAAAAAAATAATTAGATTCTAGCACCTGAGTTATGGTAGTTCTACAAGATAACAATAGATTGAACCGCGCTTTCGTGAAACATTTCTATTATATAAGTTTAAACTTAATTTATAATGAAGTTTTCTCTGAAATTTAAACCCACGACCACCTGATCACGCGGTCTAAAAAGAGTAACTACACGAGTTTCTTCTCGGTAGATACCAACCAACCGGTGGTAGATTCATTAAAATAACTTTTTGACGATTCAAAGTGTCAGTTTGTAAAACCATTTTACAGTTTGAATGCTTACAACACTACACCACGAAGGTACATTTACGTAATAAGGATATATGTACAGTGGCCTTTTCTGAATTGTACGTCCGAGCTTCAAATCTACCTGTTGATGTACAAATATAACCCTGACCTTTCATTTAGCCCTACGATATGACTTGAAAAGGTCACACTCAAGTGAGGAGTGTGTGACCTTGATATTTGTTAACAGTCATATAGCACACAAATGGATGAAAGTGGCCTAACCCAAAATTACCGTATTTGCGATTAACGCTTGGCACAAGTGGGCCACCAGCCTCAGTCCTTGAAGTTAATTTTGTACTGGGCAGATGAATATAAAATATATTTTTTCTAACTGATTTTGTGTTGGCCGCAGATAAAGTTTTCAGTTTCAGGCAAGTGGCATGTGTGCGACGCCGTTTTATGTCAGCTTAAAGCTTCGTTAGAGCATAGGTACAGTTTCGTCATCAGCTCATTAAACGACTCCACCGAGGGGCATAGGTCTACCTAGGGTGATTGGGCCTTAGTCATCCATGCACGCCATTGCGTATTGGCCGACTTTACGCACAACCTTTAAATCTCCTCGTTGGCGTGTGCAGGTTTCTCAGATGTTTTCTTTTACAAAAGAGTCGGATAAAGTACATATAATTTCGAAAACACATTGGTAGTGGCGGAATTTGAACCTGCGCCCTCTCGGTCAAAAGGCTGTCCACACTATTGAGACACCACCCTCAGGCACAGTATAACGAGATTTATTAAGCAAGAAAGTTAAATGGTGTGTTATTCATATATATCAACTTAATAGAATTAAAGTGAATTAAGAAAATTGATACTATATTATTTGAAACGCCAAACGTAGCTATTCTCAAACAGGTGATTCCGTGATAATTTTCCATTAATTGCATTTTATGACTTAGGTCATTTCCTTACTAAGAGTACGATATAAAAGACGGCGTCCTACTCTATGTCTGGCGTTGACACACAATTTGAAAAAATATAAACAATTTCATGCACGGCGAGTATTTCAGTACAAAATTTGCGTGTGATGTCACTATGTGAAATTGTTTAAGGACATCTAGCTTTTAAACGGATTTCATATGTATGATTTTTCCTTCAGTTCGTTTGTTTTTCATATTACCAAGTATACAGGACGATCTCCTGTGGTAAGCTATACGCCTGACCATGACAGAGTGGCATTGAATGAGACCAACAACAGACAGTTCTCCATCAATGCAGCACTGCGCCGACACCCGAGATCACAGATGTTAGGTCTCTTATAACCGGTAATTCACTAGCTACAGTGCCGTCGTCCCAAAACACAAACGTGCAAAACACTGCTGTTTTACGGGACGATATCTGGCACTTCGGTAGTACCTACCTAGGCGACTTAGTTCCGAGTCTACCACCAAGTAAACGATAACATGAGCTGTCAAGCACTGGTGAGCTATGTATGCTTTCTCTATATTACTGGCAGAACCACTTTCGCATAATCATTAGCCTATAGCGCTCCACTGCAGGGACAGTCTTCCACATCATCATTATGGGAGGTTGGGCCGTCTGCGCGGAATAGAATGGTACGTGTTATCACATTGAGATAATTGATTTTAAGCCCCAAGTTAAGCCTGAACCTGTAGTATGGGTACTAAACAACGGATAAACATACATATTTATTTACCTTTTTTGTATATAATACATATTATACATAGAACCACACAGACCAATACCAAAGACATGTTCGCACACAAATATTTGTACTGCCCGGGGATTGAATCCGGAACCCGTGGTGTAATAGCCGAACGTCTCAACCATTACCAAATGGGTCGTCGAAACTTTTATGACAAACTTTTTGATATTAGGTTCCATAAAAACATTTCCAAATATAAGTACAATTATAGGTCAAATAGATGCCAATGATCAAACATTTACCCTGTATATAGTACAGTACCATGTGCCAACTTAGTACGTACTGCTCGCACGAATTCGTCAGAGTAACTTAAATGCTGGAATTTTAATGCTAAAGCGCACATTAAGATGCTACACGTGCGTTACCAATGGGAGAGTACTTCGTAGATCAATTAACATTGATACACATTGTGCATGTGACGCATCCACATTACATCAGCTGATTACAATTTCCCGAGGTAACAGTGCGTTTACCCTACCACTAAGGCCCGCGTGGTGGAAGAAGTAAGATGGTTCCATTTAGAAGAAGAATAATGTATTATTTTTGCACATCGCAACAAAGTCACAAAAAATAGTAAAAATACAGTAAAACTATAATAATTTCGCTTGCTAGATGTGCAATGCTTTCTTTTATTTCTTTCATTGTAATTGTACCCATTCAACAAGTGCCCTGGTCGGGTGATTGGACCCTGACGCTGATTTCCAGTGCCCAGAGTGAGTAGTCGCACGGAAAGATCGCTACGCATTTGACTATCCATTTGACCTTGACCTTGCTTCTATACCAAGGGTTCAGAGTCTGATCCCGAGCTGTACACATTTGTGTGCTTGAACATGTCTGTTGGTATGGGTTTAGGTATTTCTATGTACGAGTATGTATAATATGTATGTCTTTAAAAAAGTATAAATGTATATTTATCCTAGTGCTCCAGGCCCTATTCACGTCACCAGCACGTGCCCCCACTTCAACGCCCTAAACCGAGGTTCGAGTCCCACTCTGGGATACCCTTAGGCTCTTTGCATCACTTTTTGGGCTTAGAGTCATCTGCACTCGCCCATCAAAAAATGCTAATGCTTAGTTTGGGAGTAGACGGCGCTGTGTGAATGTCCGTGGATTTTTAATATTATTGCATGCTTTAGAGAGCAAGTTCGCCGTTACCGGTTACAATCTTAAAATGGTAGTTGTTAACACCCAGCCAGCGTGATTGGTTGCTGCCAATCTACCCAAAGCTATGTTGTGCGGGAAGGCCTGTGCCCTGCAATGGGCTGTTATAGGCTGATGATGATGAGCAGTGCGTATCTCGAATACCTTTTTTGCAGTCAGTAGAGACGATAAGATTGGGACTCCGAGTTATGAAGCTATGAAGTTACAAATAAACATTTAATTTTGAATTAAAATAAAAACAACATTATTCGACTCACACCATCTGTGTCAAACAA
The DNA here is from genome assembly GCA_019425675.1 of Leucinodes orbonalis. NCBI lineage: Eukaryota > Metazoa > Arthropoda > Insecta > Lepidoptera > Crambidae > Leucinodes > Leucinodes orbonalis. The sequence continues at coordinate 27,778 of PQWD01002562.1, forward strand.
AAAGTGGTTAGTATAATTGCCGGTGGTAATTTTTCAGTCATGTCGAGGTGAATGTCCTGGCTAAAGTTCTGCCGTCTTACTAAAACCGCGCTAACCTTAAAAAGTTATTTCGGAGAAAAACGCAAAAACATGCGTAACACAATTGACATTAATATTTTCCTGCGTCATTTACGATTTATCCTGTATAGAAATATACTCAATATTATGTAAAATCACTTAATTTAACGCATTTTTAGCTAAGAGTGTGATATGGTCAGTTTTAAGTTACGAATTTGTAGAATTTTTTAATGTTATAATTGTACAAGACGGTCAGGACGCTCACCTGATGCCCCTGATGGTAAGTGATATGCCTAAACATGAAGAGCGGATTGAAAGAGACCAAACTGATAGAGACAGTTATTATCTCCTCCATCAATGCCGCACTGCAACGACACTCGGCACAACATGTTAGGTCTTTTTATTCCTAGTAATTTCACTAGCTACAGTGTCTTCATCCCGAAACTCAAAATGCATTACACTACACTACTGTTTACGAGACGATATTTGGCACTACGTGGTATCGAGCTAGAGACTCAGTATCGAGTCTACCATCTAATATTTATTTGTCACTTAACGTTTTTTTTTGTGTTCAAATAAAAGCCGTACGGTTACATTGATTTGATGACAGAATATTAGGATTTAAAACTGTATCACTATCTTCGCAATTATATCTCAAAATCGTCCGTTTGTGGGTTAACGTGGTTCTAGTTACAGACGGCAGCGTTTCAAATGTAACAATACTTCGTACCGGCTTATACAATTATTTACATTAGCTGTTTGTATATTCAGCTACTATAGATTTTGGCTAAGAGTTAATTCTAAGATTCTGAACGTAAGTTCATATGTAATTAGGCATTGCTTGAAAGATATATAAAAAAATAATAGCACCATTAATATTTAAGTTATTTTTAAAGTCTTATATAAAGAATTAAAATAATGTTAGTAGGATTCAAAAGTATTTTTTTAAATCGTTAAAATTTTTTATTACAGTCATTACAGTGTTAAAGTATGCACTATACGCTATAGTAACTTAGGGTATAGCGTGGAAAATAAGTGAGATTCACCTACCAACGCCGAAGACTCGTCCAAACAAGAAGAACGAAGTCTCTCTTAGGTATAACATATATTTATTAGTAGAGCATTGAAGCTAAATGTTGTAGCTTCTATCGGTGGAAACCATAAACACAAGCCGAGGAAAAATTTCCTTGTAATTTGTGTTTTATTACAAGGAAATTCAAGCCGTTGTTTTTTATAGTCAGGGAACCTTTGAACGCAATGCCTTTTTCACTTTTTGAAACTGAATTCAGACAGTTTCTTGCTACAGATTGTTTTATGAGAGCGCTGAATGAAGCTCGGTAACTATTTAACATGTCTTTTATGGTAACATGATAAGGTATAATATAAAGACAACAGTCTTTTATATAAAAGGTATTTCAATCTTACCATTCGAGAGTTTCCCGGTGGAAGACATTACTAAATATTATAGGTAGAAACAATTAAATCGGGATTTTGCCGTTTGACTGACAACTTAGGAAACCAATGGAAATTATGGTGTACAAATTCAAGTTCTTAATGGTGTAACTAGTTTTTAATGTTTGCATTGGCGTATTATAAAATCTGGTACACAATTGTACGAGGTTGATAGTGTCCTCGTACCTCTTATGGAAGGCTACAAATCTCTTATTTACCCTGATGGCTGTTTGGTTTCATATAATAATAATAATAATATCCACTGACATTCACACAGCGCATCTAGCCCAAGTTAACCGTGAAGCCTGTATAATGGGTATAAAGGAAAAACTACTTGTATACATTTCATTTTGTAAATATATACAAACAGACATGTTCATGCACACAAATGTTTGTAGTGCCTGGGATAAACCCGGAACACTTGGTGTTGCAGTCGTCTCATCTGCAAAAATGGGTCGTCAAATATTTTTCGCACGTGTAAAGTGGATTCAACTGAAAAGTGTATTGGCTCGTAGGTGCAATCGGTCCAATGGAGCCGAGGGTCCGGTCAAAGCGATTATGGCCCTAGTAATGAGCGGTGATATTCTTATACATTATTTTGTTATTTAACCGGTTGGCGTGGTGACCTTTACGCAAATAACTAGCTATGTGTGGATTATGGTTTTAGCGGGTTATTTAACAGTTCACAGGGCCTTTGGTAGGGCGGTTAGGAAGATATTTATAGAAAGTTCGGATTTGTGAAAAATGCTCCTAAAATAACCTTGTACATAGGTACATAAAAGTGATCACAAATGGTCGTAGTTTAAATAAATAAGATTATTTCGATGTGTACTAAGGTCGTATGCCTGGATGAAGTAGTAGTTGCTCTGAGTAGATTGCAAAGTTCGATTTCTCTGTCTCTTCCCAACCCAATTTGATTTCTCTATCATGGAATTACTCTTAAGTATCTCTTTTTAACAAAAGAAGATCAATCATCAAAATCAGTTCTAAGAAAGATATCTATGACAACATAAAAGTTTCCCTCGATTGCTGTGTGTCTCCATCATAAACCCTGATTCTGAAATGAGAAATGGACACTCTGAGTATCCTCTTTTCCAACAAATCAAGAATCATCACAATCAGTTCCTATACGACGAATATATCCGCGAAACATAAGCATTTTTATTATTTATTTTATTTTAATTACCATATATATACGGTCGAATTGAGTAAATTCCTTTTTTGAAATCGGTTAAAATGGTTCTTTAAGAGTCAGTGGAATACTAGTCCGTATTGTTACTAGCTTATTTCGTAAAAAGAATTACAAGTTCCAGTTTTATAGAGCAAGACCTTGTCCTTAATAAATATCACTGCGTTCTCGAAGTACTGGAATTAAATTCAATTTAAATAGAAAACAACGTGTATACTTTACAAATAGTATGAAGTTAAAGAATGACGAAGGACGATTGCTTGGTGAATATACATTAGTTATCTATTCACTGAAAGGCTATTAAAGAATATAAGTGGTACATTTATGATCTTCCTCCAAGGGCGATAGGCACGAGGGTCTTACATATATGAACCAAGGGCTTGTATGTTTGTTTGTATTTATTTTACTTAATTATAACGTTTAATAATTAATTTGTAATAAGTATTAATAGGTTGAATAGGATAGGAAGTATTAATTAATAATAAGTATTATTTAATTAACATAAATAATCATGTAATCAAAATATGTGTCGAAAATATATGTACGCTATCGACGCTCTTACGGTGAAGGAAAACATCGTGAGTGAACCTTCATGCACACCTGCGAAGAGATTCGAAGGTTGTGTGTGAAGTCGTCCAATCCGCACTTGGCCCGCGTGAATGACTAAGGCCTAATCAGCCTATACGGGTAGGCTCGTGCCCCTCGGTGGGGACGTTTAATGAGCCGATGATGATGAATCGTGTGCAGTCTGGGTATTGAATTATTTTTAAAGATAGTTACTTTCTACGTGAATATATGTATATTAAAAAAAATCACTTAAATGCAAGTCGCATGGAAACAAATCTTGTTTTTAGATTTAAATCAACCACCTCTGAATCCTTGTAGGATTATAATTGGTTTATGGTATTTGTTCTTTTATATTAGTTTGTTTTGTTTAGTTATGGTCAGTCTGTTACTAAGACAGCGCTACATTCATATAGCAATCATAATCATCACCAGTAAAGCCTTTTATGACCACTTCTGAACAAAGACCCTCCTTAATGATAATAGTCAAAAGATAATAAATGTATCGTGTTTATTTAAAAGGTCTGGATCACAGATTTCCCAATACAGGAGATGGGGCAAGCCGCGTTTTTAATTGCGACAAATGTAAGCTCAACGAGCATACACTGGCTGCCAGTTTACGCTCTGTGAGACGAGTCAAGACGCACGAATATTAGAAGAAATAACCCGTTTTTTCCCAAAATGCCATCCTGTGCAATTGTAACATGCCATCATCGCAATAAATCAGTAAATTTACCAAGAAAAATAATAATTTTCAAAGGTAAGAACCGAAAAGAAATTGCGACACTGGGACTGCCTATAAACTTGGCGGCTTGTCCTGTCTAATTGTATATTCGGATGTCTGAGGTCTGGATGTAATAACTTAAGACACCGAGGCTGTGGCCTATAACATTCTAAGTAGTATGACATACATCAATTGAATGTTAAATGTTAACCTTAAAAAGTTCTAGTACTAGAAAATGGTCTCTTCAGATTTAGCATATAAAGTAGCCAATGTAACTATGTAGTTAATTAAATAAGACTATTTATACAAGGGCACAGTTCTCATAAATGGACGCCCATACATCTGAATACGAGGAAATTTGCCTTACAGATGTCTACTGCGCGTGGGCGGCTCAATGACATCAGCAGTTGTGTTTTAAAAGTAATAAAAATCTGTTTGGTTTTTTGTTATTCCTCAAACAAGTTGTAATAGATTGTTGATTGCGTCATTAGTGCCAACCATCTGTTTGGAATTAAGATGTTTCCATCACACGTTTGAGATGCATTTTTTATTGATCGAAGCACGTTACCTATACTCATTACCAAGGTTAGTATGAGTTTAACTTTGTAGCGAAAAAATCTGTTGTATAGTTCTTAAGTTCATTATCATCATCATCAGCTCATTAAACGTCCCTACCGAGGGGCACGAGCCTACCCTAGTTTAGGGTAATTAGGCCTTAGTCGTCCACGCGGGCCCAGTGCGGGTTTGACGACTTCACACACGACCTTTGAATAGACAAGTTGATTATACTAGAAATATATTAAAAACACTACATTATAAGTATTAAGCAAATATTTTTTCACAAAATCGACATCAACTACCTGATTCTAACTTGTGTATTAAGTTGCATAATAGAAATGTGGTATTTCTTGTACAAACATCCGTTCCAACTCTGTTGAACTTCCCGCAGGCTACTGCTGAACAATGTGTCCTCCTTTCTGCGAACGATATCCAGATGCTTTGCAATCATTTCGGGAACATGCCCTCGTCATCGGTTTCAAATCTGTAGAGGAAAATAAGAAAGAAATCATTCGAAATCAATCATTTAATATGCTGGCGATTTTCTGAGTTGTCTGGACGCACATGGTTACTTATTTGGATATATGGAGTGCACGCCACTGCTTCCTACACACCAAGGTTGGGCCAGCACGCATGCCCAGTGTGGATTGGTGGGTATTAACCACAGACATCCGAATATACAATGAGACTGGACAAGCCGCCAAGTTTATAGGCAGTCCCAGTGTCGCAATTTCTTTTCGGTTCTTACCTGTGAAAAGTTATTATATTTCTTGGTAAATTTACTGATTCATTGCGATGATGGCATGTTACAATTGCACAGGATGGCATTTTGGAAAAAAACAGTAATTTTTTCTAATATTCGTGCGTCTTGACTCGTCTCACAGAGCGTAAACTGGTAGCCAGTGTATGCTCGTTGAGCTTACAGTTGTCGCACTTTAAACGCGGCTTGCCCCATCTCCTGTATTGGGAAATCTGTGGTATTAACGTACCTTCCATAGTGCAAAACAAACATGCGATTTTTTTCGGCAGCCTGAGCTGCTTCGCCATTGGGCAACATTCCGCAATGTTCCCGTTACCCTCCTTGACACTCTCAAGACTCGACGCAAGTCAAGAACACATAGGAATACGATCCTATCCCGGCGTAGCTGATCAAATCACTACCGAATGCTAACAACTTTTAGCACCGCAAAGGAAGCGAACTCTGCCTCCTTTTGTATTCCCCGATCATTACAACCTGGCCAACCTGGCCTCCAACAAGAGTGAAAAAGCTGTTTCTGGACAGGCATGATCCATCCTCGGCCGCATCATCACTTACCATTAGGTGAGACGGCGGTCAAATATCTGCGTATAGAAGATAAAAAAAGAGTGCTCTGTAGTCAGTTCCTATTCGCGTAACCGGCGTGTTGCCATTTTTGTAAATATACAAGGCTACCTAGCCATCCTCGCAACGCCCTTAAGCATAGTCAGAATCTTGCTCGGGTACACCCTTGCTCGTTGTGTTTTTTTCAAGGCTGTTTGCTTCCAGCACTCTTCACGTATTCGGTCAATCCATAAATCCATCTGCCAAGAGCAGTAGTCAGAAATATAAGGTCAGAACGGTAGCAATCAACATGTCTCCTGATACTTAGTGAATGAAGAAGTACGCAGAGTTTAGTGATTAGAGTCTAAAGGGTTTTAAAGCTTCGAATCTCACACAACATCCTTTAAAGGTATTTTAACCGGGAAAAAAAATATTGTTGAATTGAAAGAGTTGTTACCATTCAATACGTATTATGATCTTCGTGCGTTTCCGGGGCCTCTGGATGGCAAATGAAAGGGCGATTAAAGTGGCCCAATATTGGTCGCGTTACCATATTTAACTCGTGAATCCATATCGAATCGATAAGAAGAAGAAGAATACGTATTATGTCAAAATAGCTACGGAGAATCAGCAGTTACTTCATCACCATGACTCATGCTGAGTGGTATACCTTTTCTTTGTCTTTAGATTTGAGTTTTTAAGTTTAAGGAAACTGTTGTATTCAGTCACAGGAATAAACATTTCTTTTTTCTTCAAAACTTGTTGTTTAACCTTTTCATCGCCAATGACACCTCATGGCGTCAGAAACGATTGAATTTCTAATGTGTCTGGATTCCAGGCGTCCAATCGGGTGAAGTCAGCTTTACCTTGACCTTGGATGTGTTTACAATAATGTTACACGTCTTTTATCGAATGAAACATAAGTTAAAACCCATTCAAAGTGTCGCATTAAATCATCTTTACATCTTAAATCGGATTAAACTTATATTATTTTTTATAGCTTCCATACCTGAAGTTATATGTTTGGGTGGTAAATCAAAGCAATATCTAAAGGCTCTCGGTAAATCGGTGGTTCAGTGGTGTGGACTGTCGCCTTCCTACCGGGAGGGCTGAGGTTCAAATCCCGACACGTACCAATGTATTTTCGAATTTTCGAAAAATATATGTACGTTATCCGACGCTCTTACGGTGAAGGAAAACATCGTGAGGAAACCTTCATGCACGCCTGCGAAGAGATTCGAAGGTTGTATGTGAAGTCGTCTAATCCGCACTGGGCCCGCGTGGACGACTAAGGCCTATTCACCCTATACGGGTAGGCTCGTGCCCCTCGGTGGGGACGTTTAATGAGCTGATGATGATGATGAAAGGCTCTAAGACCTTGGGGACCGGTATTCCCCACTTCTACCGTAATTTACTTTATACTATGGTAACATTAATGTTTCGGCAATCAGAGGGCTGGCGCATTTCTTGATCAACATTAGTTTATTTATTCAACGTGGAAATGTAGCCAGCCTTTTATGCACGTTATCTTGTCGTTTTAAAGGCTTTTATTTTACTTTTTGTATATTTTAAATAAGTATAGTAAAGCATAAAAAAATATTCTTTACTTTAAATATTTCTAACGAGGAATTAGTTGCTTACCTGACACATAAACAGTGTGTTGGAAGAATTAGGAGACAAGTTTCCTAGGCGATCTTATGCATGTAAGTATTTCTCCCCTAGGCTTCCTGGGATAAGCCAGAGATCCTCACCTGTTGAAACTATTCCAACCTGTCAGAATTTAAAGCTTATTTAACGATATTCAGACCTGTCATGACAATTACTTTTTTTGGCTGAAACCTCTAGTGACGATTTTAATAAATGTAAAGTGACGTTTACCTCTGTTAAAATCGTATAATGATCGGATAAGAAAAGCGAAAGACCGAGTTCTCTGGCGCTGTATGGGAGAGACCTATGTCCAGCAGTGGACTGCGATAGGTTGAAGCGATAGTGACGTTTAATTTGTGAATTGGTAGGGAAACATTGTCCAGAACACAGCAAATGTATGTTTAAGACGTGTGCCTATTCTGGTGCTATTTAGTATTTTTCATAACAATAACATTTTAGTAGTGAGTAGTAATAACGTCAATGGAGCGTATATTTCTCATCTTCGTTTTGCTGACGATATCGTCAATGGCGTAGGACGCCCTCCGGCCCGATGGACCGACGACTTGCGAAAGGTGGCTGGTGGAAGCTGGATGAGAAAGGCGGAGGACCGGGATGTCCGGCGCAAAATGGGGGAGACCTATGTCCAGCAGTGGACTGAAATAGGTTGAAGAGAGAGTGAGTTCTAGATTTTACCTATGTTCCGTAAGTTCTTAGCGAGGACTGTGTTAGTACACTAGGTTTCTAGGATATTGTATCTTATGTTAAACTGGATAAGTGCCTAATTCCTGTAAAACCCCCACCAGTGACAACTACTCGTTGACTATTTATTGACAATTCCAAGAGCTACTGAAGTATTCATTGTGGTTGGTTATAAATAGAAATAACTTTACAAGATTCTAACAAGTTTACGTAGTTATTGTATAAAGAGATATGCGGGCTTTAGATATCTATGAAATATTCTAACAATCACTCTCATCGCCCAGACCGAAGTTTGTACCATTGAAACTGAGTGATGGTTAATTATAAACATGCCTAGGAGAATTTTCTTTCTGACATAAATTATCTTTAAAAGCAAGTCTTGTAATAAGAGTTCATTTCAAGGACTAGACCTCGAAAAGATATTTATATTGCTATAGCTATATTGATATTTATTAATTCTTCATCCAACTTCACTTAACCATTTGGTGTAGCGGTTGACAAGTCGGCTGCTACACCAGGGGTTCCGGGCTCGATCACCGGGCAGTACAAACATTTGTGTGCATGATCATGTCTGTTTGTAATGGTCTTGGTGTTTTCTATGTATAATATTTATGTATTTAATAATTGTATATAAGCTTATCCGTAATTTAGTACCCATAATATACTCGTAGGCTTCACGCTTAACTTGGAGCTAGATGGCGCTGTGTGAATGTCAGTGTATATTTTACACTACTTATTATACTCAACATTTTACGCGCATCGACTACCAGCTCACCACTCCACTGCACATCGAGGTCTTCAATTCTTTATTGCACATGTTGCATCCGCTTTAAAGATGAGGTACAGAAGGAAATACAATCTCTAGAGCGTGACGCCCCAATCCCACTGTCAAGGGCGAGCAGGTGTGAGTCAGAATATTATGAAAGGCAAACTTCAAGACACAAGGATTACGATTACGTTTAGTTTCAAACATATTGATGCATGGTTGAGGGACTTTTGTATTTAATTCAATTCAGTTTATTTCTTTTTTTTTCTTTCTTTTTGTTTACTAGCAATTCAGCGTGGCAACGTGACCAGCCTCTTGGGCACCTTTCCACATGATGGCGACCTCAACCAGATATTTTATTTGTAGGGAGTATTCCCTATGAATAAAATATCTTTTTGTATTTATTTACGTTTTTAGGCTTTTTGTAAATATGTATATATTTGAATTATTTTATTTTCTTAGAACTTAGTTTGTTTATTTGTTAAACATAGGTCATACAATCAAATTGGAACAATTATACAATGGTATCACTATGTCTTGCCTCTGAAAGGCGTACAAATATATAAAAATAATACGTCAAGATAAGTTAAAAATAATCCAAAATTTCATAATGAGTTCAATATAATACAATCTCAATGTCAAGCAGGAAGTCAGATTAAAATATTAATTTTAACAATAAACATAAAAAGTAAACACAAACATCTAAAATACGTCAATGTAATAATTAGTTAGGAGTCGCAATTTTATAATACATCTGGAATCTATGAACTATATTATATTGACTACCCATTTTTTATGTTATATGTTTACGGGACGGTCAGGACCACAGATTTCCCAATACAGGAGATGGGGCAAGCCGCGTTTTTAAGTGCGACAAATGTAAGCTCAACGAGCACATACTGGCTGCCAGTTTACGCTCTGTGAGACGACAAGATGCACGAATATTAGAAGAAATTACCGTTTTTTCCCAAAATGCCATCCTGTGCAATTGTAACATGCTATCACCGCAATGAATCAGTAAATTTACCAAGTAATAGAATAACTTTTCACAGGTAAGAACCGAAAAGAAATTGCGACACTGGGACTGCCTATAAACTTGGCGGCTTGTCCAGTCTAATTGTATATTCGGATGTCTGTGGTCAGACGCTCATCTGATGGTATGGTAAGTGATACGCCTAACCATGACAGAGTGCCATTGAAGGAGACTCCATCAATGCCGCACTGTGCCCGACACCCGAGACAACAGGGTTTCGGTCTCTTATGCCTAGTAATTTTACTAGCTACAGTACCCTCATCCCGAAACACAAAAGTGCATAAAACTCCTGTTTCACGGGACGATATCATTTGGTATAATGGTCGAGACGTCGGCTACTACACCAAGGGTTCCGGACTCGATCCCCGGGCAGTACAAGCATTTGTGTGCGTGTACATGTCTGTTTGTATTGGTCTGGGTGATCCTATGTATAATATGTATGTATTGAAAAAGAAGTATGTTAGTATGTTTATCAGTTGTTTAGTACCCGTAATACAAGCTTCTGCTTGACTTTGGGCTGGAGGCGCTGTGTGAATGTCAGTGCATACTTATGTAACCCCTTGTCTGTTGAAACATCTTCAAGAGACGATTAATTGTGCTTCGATTCTCACAGAATACGGTATATTCCACTCATGTTCATGCTGAATGCCATATTATTATCTGGTTTAATGATATATTATATAAACAATATTGTCTTTACTGAGCCCTTACAAACGACTTCAGTAGTCGGTCACTCAATTCACAACGCCTGCAAAGAATTGGTTTGCATTCCTCAGGTTTAATATAATTTTTTCAGTTATCATCATTAGCCTATAACGGTCCACTGTAGGGCACAGGCCTTCCCGTACTGGGTTTACCACCGCTCAATGCGGATTTATCATTATCAGCAGCTCATAAAACGTCCCCACCGAGGGGCACGAGCCTACCCGTATAGGGTGATTAGGCTGTAGTTGTCCACGCAGGCCCAGTGCGGTTTGACCGAATTCACGCACAAGGTTACCTCACACTTTCCTTCACCGTAAGAGCGTCGGATAAACATTCATATTATTTCGAAAATACATTTATACGTGGCGGGATTTAAACCTGCACCCTCCAGATCGGATGGTAACAGTCCACACCAAAGATCCACTGACGCTCAATGCTGATTGGTGGAGGTAAGCCTATCCTTGGATTGAAGCCGGTACCGACGGCTTAAAGTGCTCCTGAAGCATAGAATCATCTTTCTTTTCAGACAATCAGTTATTTAGTCTGTTTTGACCAAATTAGGGACTGTCACCACCCCAGCATCATGACACCTGTAAAGAATTCTACAGGTTTTAATACAAATTGTTCATTGGCGAGCTATAAAAAACATTTGTCGGCCAACGATGTAAAAAGTATAGATTCGTGATATGCTCACAAAACAACCGAAAAAGTGTTCCGAATGCAGTGACAGCACACGTACAAATAATTCGAATGAGCGTACATTTACCTAAACAAAGAGGCTTCAACTGTATTCTCTTTGGCGGTTTGTTTTTGAGGCACGGGTGGCGTATCTACCTTTATATATACAGAATATCATTGTTGTCAGCTACATATACGGGTTATTATATAATTCATGAAGCAGTGCGCGTACGCCGAACAATAGGCGCTCAATGCTAATAAGGTGTATAAAAAAATATGTCGCACCCACCTTCGCATTGGCGACAGGACTTACTGGATATGTAAATAAAAAGCCGGTTTGTTTATCTCGCGTTTATCTTTTAATTCGGTCAGCAAACTTTGGAATAAAATGGACATTTCTTTGAACAAAATTTCGATGATTTTAGGATATTGGATGGGTTCAAAAATAAACTTGAAACGCTAATTATACTATCAGATTTATTATTGCAATACCTCGAACGAATGTTATGACTTTTCATATACCAAACTAATTCTCTGTTTTATTAAAGAAAAACGTTAGTTGGTTTGGTATTATGTTACCAATGACGTTACCGTGACGTTATAGACCATCATGCATTAAAAATGCATAAGAACTTATCTTTTTGAATCACCTTATTGTCTGTAAAAAAAAAGATGAATAATGATTTCAAAAAGCATGTTAAACCGTCTGTCCTGACGACAATCTCAGGATCATCATCATCATCATCATTACCGCCTTATATGTCAATTCTAACGAAATAACGATTTCCACGCGGAACTTTCTTTAACTATCTTAACGGTTAACATCCATCTGCTACCCGCCACCTTAACCAGGCAAGTAGTTCCCAGCTCGGACCCAATCATCTTTCCTTTCGGACAATCCGGTGATTCAAGCTACAGTATTCCAAATTGAAAAAAGTAACGCATAAAGTGTTTTTATTGGTTTTCCGCAATTTTGACTTTAGACTATAGAACAGCTAAAAAAGTTCTGACGATCTGAGGCATAGAACCAGTTTGGCAGGTATATGATACATTGTGGTCTAAATAATATTTTAAATCATTGATTGATTTTATTCCCGTATTAAAATAAGTTTAGAGAAATAAGCGTTATAACCAAATGCCTTATTTGTCGCATATTCTTTCATATAAAAGTTACTCGTACTCGTATATGAGTTTAATTAAATTGAACCATTTCACTAAATTTTGTAATCTTATTTATGTAACGGAGTATATTGTTTTCAATATATAAATGGGTTATACATAAATATAACTGCCCATGCTTATAGGACATTGATACTTATATATTAACTCGCAACTAATCTGAAAGTGGTTAACCGTATAGCTCTACGCACTATAACTGTCTTATCGGGGCGTTAAAAGTAAATAAATAGAGTCCGGCGTGATTCGGACTTTGACAAAGTAACATTGTTTCGAAGGAAATTTGTTGAAGGAATGTTGAGTGCTAAATGTTGACATTAAGTGTGTGCTTACACTTAAGTTTGAGTACATTTTTCACATTCGACATTGTATATATTTAAAATCCATGTTGGAACTTTGCTTCATAAAGCTAAGTTTCAAAGTTTGTTTTCAATGCGTATGTATGTTTGTATGTTTTTTGTTCATTTCTAACTTATCTGTAGTAGTCTGGTATCGAATGATTTTGCAGGTTAAAGTTTCGTTGCCTATAAGTATAATTTCCAATAGCAATAACTTGTATTCTGCTTCCGAAAAAACATACACAACTTTCTATTAAACTCTGTATAATTCTACGACTGTTTTCCAAGCTGGTATATGTCATCGTAGCAGAATTTCAAATATATATAAAATGTCAGCATGAGAAGATTAATGAAACAACATTATGATCGGTCAGTCTATAACCCAAATAGCCCATAGATGCAAGCAAGCAAAACCATTTGCGCGCGGTCCGACAACTCTCTATTTAGAAATTCCCGTTTGCGCGCTCTCTTTCCACCGACTCTCCTTGTCTCGCTGCGAAGTTTAACTCAAAAACTTAAGTTACACAGTCTAATATAAGTTTGTGTAGTTACCGTCTCAGAAAAGGCGCTTTTCGGCCTCCTCGCCGGCGTCCCGTTCATTTCGACACTCACTGACACTTGTAGACCTCACAAAACTTCACAGTAGCCGTGTGTGATTGACTCGCATTTGTTTGCAGTGTACGCGGTCGCCGGCACTTTAATTTAATCGATGACTTCATGCAATTATTCGCTGATAAGTTATCGCGCGAGAAACTTAGGTGACGGTGAGACGCGGAGTGTGCGCCGCGGCGGGCTCACGACTGGCGGGCCGGCGGCGTGCCTGCATTTTTTTATCGCCGGACAATGCCTTAACCATTTGGAGGTTATGTTTTGAATGCACGCCGGTAGAGACGAATTGGATACGGCTGTTTTTTGCCGTAATCTATTTTGGGAGACGCCGACGATACCTTGATACCTCAAAAAATTATACCTCATTTTTATGGACTTTACTTTTCGGGAGATCTACATTATGTAATTTGAAGAGTTGAAGTTTTTGCTGAAGTGAAAGGCGTGAGAGTATGCGAAAGATTGGCTATCAACAGCGTTCATGATGCAAAAAATATAACAGTATCATGTAGAGTCAACTTTCACCAAAACATTAATGATTTTTTTGTGTAAATATTAGCATTCTGATTCGCCCAGTGCGCGATTAAACAAACAACGCTCTACGTAGTTTGTGTACTTACGAGTTGGATATTATAATATTTTCTCATGTTACTATTTGAGAGTTTAATTTAAGAACTAATTATCATGCTATTGCAGCATAATAAATTGTTGCTATGCGAAATATCAAACATTTTCATTATGAAATAGACTGCCTCAATAATTCAATTTAATTTTATTGTTTTATTATAGTTATGGAAGAAGTAAATAATTTTTAAAAAGTAATATTTTAAACCCCTATGCGTAGCATAGCACTTCCTCCGGCCCGTTGGACAGACGAATTGCAAAAGGTGGAGGCTGGATGAGAAAAATCTGAACAGAAAATCCTCCGTAAGATCCTGGGTCCAGTGCAAAGGGAGGATGGAACCTGGAGAGTCCGAAAGAACGTAGAGATTCAAGAACTAGTGGCCAAGCCAAATATCCTTGAGAAATAAAATCCCACCGTCTCCGATGGCTCGGCCACTTGGTGAGACTGGGGGAGGACCGGGGAGTACTACGAGCATATTTTGGACGACAAAGACTGACAAAGTGGACGGCGCCCAGTCGGTCGTCCCAGGTATCGCTGGAGGGATATAATGGAGGCTGATCTGCGTGAGCTCGGGATTGAAAACTGGGCAGAGTTTGCGCAGAATAGAGACTGGTGAAAGTCTCTCGTTTCGGAGGCCAAGACTCACTTTGGGTCGTTGAGCTATGTATAAAAGTTAAGTTTGGATGAGAAAAGGGGAGCTTTATGTCCAGCTGGCTGTAATAGGTTGAAGAGGGGAAGAGATTTACAGTTAAATCTAAAATCTTTTTCATTTATTTAATGGCAATTTAAAAAAATATTTTTATTTGTGTGGTCCTCTAATGAAAACATAATAATTACACGTTGTCTACCTCTCACTACAATTCTTACAAGATTCGATTTGTTATCTTGTCTAGTCTATGACGCTATGTTACCTTAACATATCATAAAATGATAACTAGTAATTGATAATTAAAAGGTCATTAGTCGGTTTTCTATAGCATTGTACAGAAGCATTATATATGTATATTATATTCAAGAAGATTTAAATATATGATTGAAGTTAGATCAGTGAGCATATCCGTGCGCCTGCTCACAAGGGCTCACAGAAAATCAGCGTCAGGGTCCGATTACCGGGCCAGGGCATAAGTTGAGTGGGTCCAATTACTTTGGACATCGTAGCACAGACGTGTGATCTTGTTAATACTTATTTTTCATATTTCTCTATTTTGTTTTAATACATTTTGTTCGGTTTTGTTCTGTTTGTGTTGCAATGTCTAAAAATTATAAATAATTTCTTTCTTTCTTTCATTACCTGTTGCAGGTGGTATAGAGGTGGAGGTGGTCTCACCTTTGAAATAAAGATATTTTGAAATAAACCTTTGCTTTGTTGTCACAATTAAACTTTAAAGATTCGTTTACTGATTTTGTCACACATTTTTATTTATATTTAAACATTTTTTTTGTTTTTTTAAACTGTTTATTTTTTGTGAAATTGTATCGTTTATTGTATCTTATGTTTAAATATATCTGTTTTTTTTTCTATTCTATTCTAATAAATGAAAGTGAGTCCACTTCAATTACTAACGAAACTGTAAAGTCTAACAAACTTCCAGCTAACGGCACCCCCTGGGATTGAACCACATAACCTCCGAATCACAAACCAGTACTTAAACCGCTATGCTACTGTAACAGTTAATGAATCACTTAAGTTGTTTACTCCCTATATTTAGTTGTCCAGAGCTGCGTTTGCGCCGATGACGTCACTGCAGAGACATTTTGATGACCTCGACTCATTTGTGTAGTTTGATCAGTAAGTTAAATAATAATTATAACGCATAACCCTGTTGTTCTTCCTTTGGTTTCAATCTTTACCTATCCTTTCAAAGAATGACAGTCCACTGATTAATAGGCGTAATTATACTGAGGTGTTTGATTATTATGTTGACTGTTTATCACTAAAGAAGAAAATATATATTAATTTAGAGCATCTCAACACAAAATCACGTTAAGACTCAGTAAAAAGAACAATTATATATAAACTCATATAAATATTATAATAGCTAAGTACAAAAAGAACATGGAGTTCCACGATGCCTCGATGGCTTTTTGGTATGTGGCCTTCCGATCTGGAGGGTAAGACAGAAAAAAAGTACTATTAATAATAACTATCATCATCAGCACATTCAACGTCCCCACCGAGGAGCACGAGCCTACTCGTATAGGATGATTAGGCCTTAGTCGTACACGCGGGCCCAGTGCGGATTGGACGACTTCACACACAACCTTTGAATCTCTTCGCAGGCGTGCATGAAGGTTTCCTCACCGTAAGAGCGCCGGATAACGTAAATATATTTTCGAACCTCAGCCCTCCCGGTAGGAAGGCGACAGTCCACACCATTGAGCCACCGACGCTCTAATAATAATAACTATATTTAATATTAATATCATACATTTCTTGGCATGTATGTTATTATCATAATAAATAGTTTAACATATAAAGGGTGCTATCCTGAACATTGGCAATTGTTTAAAATAAGAACCTTATCGTGATTTGTACATCCCTCAAATATGAGGCAAATCTATTGATACGAAAATCATATATTTTTAATCCCTAAAAACATGTAAGACACTTTGCGAATAATCAAAAATACATAAAACAATAGAGAATAAACAATGCTAGCTAATATTTTTTTTATAGATATGGCTGGTGGCGCGGGCGTTCTGAATAAAGTAGTACAAGCTATAATAAATTATCGAACTGCTCAATACAATGTGATTATTTATTTATTTATCATTTATTTTGTAAAATTTTATGATAAACTTGGTATTAGGTTACTAAGCATTCCATAGTATGAGTACAATAACAAGTCGAATGGATGCCAATGATTATAAATTCATCCAGTATATTGGATAGGAGTAACGTTATCGTAATGTCTCTTACGCAGAGGGTATTGAAGGCAGTTATCTTTTGTAAGTCGTACGTTGCTTTTAGACGATTAATTATTAATAAAAATAAATTATATATAATATTTACTTCATTTACTCTTAATGTAATTTAGTTTTATCATACATTGAGTTATTATTGAGTTTTTCGACATAGTTTATTCTTGTATTTTGCCATCATGCGGCTTAAATAACATTTAGGCGTTGCTGACTACGGCAGCGTAAAATTTAGCTAAAAATCGAAATCATAGTTGATATTATATAAAAGCATGGATGTTTAAAAAAATCTCATATAAAATATTCCCTTGCTTTAAGGCTTTGGGGTTGATTTCCGAAAAAAATCAAATATTTTAAGTTAGTGACAAATATGCGGACGCATACGAATTTTTATTGCAGAATCATCTCTCCAACAAGACTCCATACAAAATTCCACCCCACTTCTCTTAAGTTGGGGTGGAAGTTTGAATGGAGATTAGACAAAAGTAGCCTATGCCCGCTTCCAGGTTACCATCTATTACCATACCAAATTTCATCAAAATCTTTATTTTATAATATAAGTATGCATACGCCGACGGCAGAGCGTCGCCCGCGCAATAGTTTCGCGATCCGACGGCCATTATTAAACCAGTTCCATATTCTAATGAGACCGGGCGAGTAACGGTCACACTCGCTGTGTATCTTGTGTTGATGCAGAAAAATAACATTTTATAGGATATTTTAAGATTCTGTATATTAGATAAATTTATTTTAATGACGACCCATGTGTTGTAATGGTCGAGACGTCGCATTTCAAGGAGTCCGATCCCCGGGCAGTACCAACATTTATGTGCATGAAAATGTCTGTTTGTAATGGTCTGGGTGTTTTCTGTGTGTGAGTTTTGTGTGTGTGAGTTTATTTTAATGACGACCCATGTGGTGTAATGGTCGAGATGTCGCATTTCAAGGGTTCCGGGTTCGATCCCCAGGCATTAGAAACATATGTGGGTACACATATTTACTGATATGTAGATTTTTTTGAAGTAAGGGTCGGTAGGATAAGTCCGTGTAGATTCAGAAGCTTGTCTCTACATGAAATTGATATCTTTTACACAGTACAAACCTTATGTGGTCGTCTTGGCAACATTTTACATAAAATGTTTTTGGTGGGATTTTATTATGTATTTTTTGTTTATATACTGCTATGGTTTTGAACTGTTCAATTAATTTAGTGTCTATGAAATATTCCAATTGTTTATAAATGGTAATTGCTGTTAAGTATACTTGGGTACCTTCTCAACAGGACAACCCACTGAAGTGCTTTTCTTTCAATTATCGAAAGTAAATTTTGCTTCATTTTGGTATTAAGGTTTCATTTTATATTTAAACTTACATGTTATATTGTCAAACTAAAATTTAATACATAGATTCTGTCTTTGACATTGAAATGACGTTGATGATTGACGATGATGAACTTCTCACCCAAAACCATTTGAAATCAAATTCAAATACTTTTTTATCACGATACCTAATAGTTAGTTAAATGAAAATATCTACGGACATACACACAGTGCCATCTAGTCCCAAAATATTCATTTAGCCTGTAAAATGGGTACTAAACAAAGGATAAACATAACTATATTTTTTGTAAATACATACATATTATACATAGAAAACACCCACCCAGACCATTGTAAACAGACATGTTCATGCACACAAATGTTTGTACTGCCAGGTAATCGAACCCGGAACCCTTGTTGTAAAAGCCGACGTCTCAACAGTTACACCAAAATTTAACAAAATAAATACAGCTAAAGTAGGTCACTGATCTCACTGAGAAATTTCTCGATAAGTAAATTTAACAAATTATGTATAGCGCTTTATTCAGTGGCACTTTACTCTACATTAATAAGGTAAATGCAAACTACGAGTATTGCGATCGAATAACTGCTTCTAGGATCAGATTTTGGTACCAAGCCAGTACAATCTTTCGATCATAGTCCACTGCTGGACATAGGTCTCCCCTCTGTCAGTACAATGATTTTGTGAAACATTGTCTGTTTTCATTGATCTGGGTGATTTTATGCATGAAAATATATGTCGCACCTTCCATATTATAGGGGCACAATTCGCAAAACAAGATTGTTGGGAAAACGCGTTTGAAGCGCTCAGCTTCTGTTCACAGAAAATCAGTCATAAATAAATGAAAAAATTAATTGCTAAATAATAGAATATTATAAGAGTATGCCTGTTAGTTATGTTATGAATTCATCTCAGCATTATTAAAATGACACACTACTCGAAAAAGGCATAAACTAAGTTTTCGCGGCTTTATTTCACGTTCGCACTCATTCTATCAAGAGCGTCATGTAGATGTGTTGATTTTGGGCCCGTTTATATGTAAAAATCAAAATTTTTTTTTTTAGATGTGCCCCTATAGTATGAAAGGTGCGATGTATATTGCAAACGAACAGCTAACATTTAATAATAACACACAAAGGTTATTATTTCCGAATACCTACAAGGAAACTTCTCGAGATGAACCGTGGTGCTCTGCTAGTATCTTATGAAGACTAAAGAATATCCTGCCTACACTCGGCCAATAGTGACATCATTCCCATCAGTTTGCTGTAAAAACATGTTTGAATAACGCCCACAGTAAGTAAGTTAACAGAAATACTAATTCTTCACACGCTTTGTTATAAAAAATGAAGAGGTTTGTACGTGAATATGTTTTGTGCTAGCGAGGGCTTTAATGAGCTACTTAGGAGGATTTGGTTCATTTTATATGTTACGAGTGGAATCGAAGAGAATAAATATATATGAACATTCACACGGCGTCATTTAGCATCTTAGCAATGAGATAGCTTCCAATATTTGTCTATTTATACTATATGTGTTACACACAAATGATAACCGCCGACTACTTATACTTTTTTTTTGTAAATATATGCTACACATGGAAACAAATAAACAAAGACGCAAATAAACAAAAACATTTCTTTGTCATTGTTAATTACCATTAGGAGAGTCTAATCGTGTCATTTATTTATTTAAGGCTCACAAAACAAGAAAGAAGAAGTGTGCCCCCATCCATATAAAAAATAACACTGCACCACCTATATCAAATCTAAAGCCGCCCTGTCAAAACATAAACGTAGGCAAAACACCTATCTGTAACATGATCTCAGCTGATAAAGAGCATACGTAGTCAGTGCTGATGCACCAGTATATTCTCCGACCACAAGCCCCGTCAGTGGTTAAACCGCAACCGCTAAGCAACCGGTCGTTAACTAAACGCTATCGGATATTCTCTGATGTGCTATTAATAGGAAATGTGACCCATGTGGTGTGATTGGTTGAGATACCGGCTCTTACTCTAAGGGTTCCGGGTTAGATCCTCAGGCAGAACAAATATTTGTGTGCATGTTTATGTACAGAATTTTGTGTGATGCCTGGGACCATTTCTCGACATTACACGAAATGGATCAAATTATATAGTAGATATATAATCTTCTTTAAAACTTATCATAATAACTTCTTAATAAATAGTTATTTTGCTTCCTGTTTCATTTGTTTGTCGTTTTTTCCGTATCCTACAAAAAAAGTCTTTATATCCAATCTTAAGTAAAGTAAGTTTACCTTTGTATTTCTTTATCAAAACAGAACGTACTATAGTTGTACTTCTAAGTACAGTGAACAGTTTAACCTTTCAAGTTTAGACTTTTGCAAGTTGTTACTCATGGCCTCGCAAACCAGTTTCTTCAGTGAAAGTTAAGTGAGCTTTCCTCTGTAATCCTTTTACTAAGCTAGCTTACATTTACAATTTGAAATGTAATATTTCTATTTAATAGGCCAAATTCAACAGGCCAAACCACTGAAGCTCTCTTTTTTTTAGAGTATCGGAATTCGTTTTTTTAATGTTTTAAATGTTTTTTATTGAAAATGAAAATTAAAAGTGTTTATTCAGTTTAGGTCCTTACAGAACACTTATGAATGTCAAATGAGCTACCTGGTTCGGGAGGTAGTTTTCCACTGAGAAGAAACCAGCAAGAATCAGTAGTTCTCTTTTCAAAAAATGTGTTTATAGAATCATTTGTAATCAAAAATAATTATATAAAAAATTATATTTAAAAATTTTATCATATTAAGTATTGGTAAAATATAATAATCTATAAAAGTATTATTAAGCAGTTAAGTACTATATAAATTTAAATAGATGATAACAAAAAAAAACAAAAGTAGTGCAGGCGTGGAGATCAACATGTCCATGTGTTTTTCTTATTATAATCTTCAATACTATAGTAAGCTTTTTTTATTAAAATCGACTTTACATGAGACTTAAACTTATGCAGGGGTAATCAATTACATTTTGTGGTAGCTATTAATATTTTAATGCTTAATCCACATTGAGTTCCGGCGATTAGCATCTGAGATTTGGACGGCAAGTTTGTGTTGTTCTAGTGTTCAAACTATGATATTGACTTTTGAAAATATGTAAATTTTGTGTACATAGATGAGCACTCTAGAATGTACTGAGACGTAATGTAAATATTTATTTGTTTTATAATCCCTTAGTGAGTCACGTGATTTAAGGCGTATATGGCACGGATGGCTCTTTCTGCAATACAAAAATTGTTTGTAAGAAGCAGCAACCCCAAAGAAGACCGTAAGACATCACGCTGTGAATGTATTTTGTTTATTTTTTGACGTTCATAAGTGCTTTTTATAAGCCTAGTTTGAATTTATTTATAATTGAATATTGTCTTTGACATTGTGACTTTGGTATTTAGCATAAATTCATATTTTGATATAAACTACTTATAATATCCAAAACTTCATCACCATAAAGAATAGCTACTTATTGGCATTTTGAAAACTTCTCTCTCTCAAAATAATAGATTTGGAATTTGTATACTATGTAAATAATAATAAATATCCGCAGCCACACAGCGTCTAGCCCCGTCTAGCCCCAAACTAAGCATTACCCTATAATATGGATACTAAACAACGGATAAACATACTTTTATACTTTTTTTGTAAACACATACACATCCTTTATAAATAGAGAATGCCTAGACCAATACAGACATGCATGCACACAAATGTTTGTACTGCCCGGGGATCGAACCCGGAACCCTTGGTGTAGTAGCCAACGCCTCCCCACCATTGCACCAGATGGGTCGTCGAATATATACTGCTTTATTACAATATCTGTGCTACTCACAGACATCCGAATATACAATTAGACTGGACAAGCCGCCAAGTTTATAGGCAGTCCCAGTGTCGCAATTTCTTTTCGGTTCTTACCTGTGAAAAGTTATTATATTTCTTGGTAAATTTACTGATTCATTGCGATGATGGCATGTTACAATTGCACAGGATGGCATTTTGGGAAAAAACGGTAATTTCTTTTAATATTCGTGCGTCTTGACTCGTCTCACAGAGCGTAAACTGGCAGCCAGTGTATGCTCGTTGAGCTTACAGTTGTCGCACTTAAAAACGCGGCTGTATTGGGAAATCTGTGGTGCTACTACTAACTACTACGAATATGATAATATTGAGATAGTAATTAAATTAATAACCCACCAATTAGCATTGGGCCCGCGTGGTGCATTACGGTCCAATCTCCCCCATAGCTATGATGAGTGGTAAGGCCTGTGCCTGCAGTGAGCCGATATAGACTAATGATGATGAGGACGAGAACCCTTATAACTTTTAGTAGATGGTGAAAGACGGAGTAGGGAGGAAAATCTGTCCACACAAACAATAGATAAAATTTTATACGTAATAGCTTTCCCGCATACATTTTCCTAGATTATGTGGATAGAGATATTTGTTGGTGAAAATAAAACATGGTATGGTTGAGAAGCAAAAGATATTTCCGTGTTTCGGGAACTTAGTTCTGCGTATATCGACCCATACTGGCAAAAAATAGCAATCGCAATTTATAATCTCCATAGGTACTGTTAAAAAATCGCCATGCAGTCACTCTGTTCTTACCTACTCATTAACGAGAAAGTGCTTACTTTTTATGTCATAATTGTACAGAACGATCAGGACGCTCACCTGATGGTAAGTGATACGCCTGACCATGACAGAGTGGCATTGATAGAGACCAACAACTGATAGACAGTTATTATTCTCCGTCAATTCCGCACTGCGCCCGACACCAGAGACAACAGATGTTCGATCTCTTATACCCGGTAATATTTCTAGCTACATCCCGAAACACAAAAGTGCATAACACTCCTGTTTCACGGGACGATATCTGGTACTGCGGTGGTACCTACCTAGACGACTCAGTGTCGAGTCTACCACCTAGTAAATATATTATAATTTAGAATAATTCCATGCCCATAATGGATCCTTAGCATCATTAGTTAGGTGGAATGAATTCCAAGAGTCGGGGTCAGGGTGTACTTGAAAACAATAGCTGGAATGTTCTCGAATATGGAGGTGTCTAACTATTGTTTATGCCAGCAGTGACTAATATATCCATAGACAGGTACTCAATGATAGTGATGTTAACTGACTTTATTTGTGATTATCTTTTTAAACAATTAGTATGCTTTCATTAACTATTATTATGATAGGCAAGGTAGAAGAGAAGAGGCGCGCTGGACGCAAGAGAAAACCATGGCTGCGAAAAATCCGAGAGTGGACCAGCATTAAAAACTGTTCCGACTAGCGGTTGACAAAACCGAGTACAAAAAGCTAACGGCCTACCTACAGGATTGAAGAGGCACTTGATGAAAAAGATGCTTTAATCATAGTATTATTATAAGTTTTAGTCACTGTAATGAATGTTTAACTTCATTCATTTCATTGGCTACAAGATCTTGAGAAAGAGAGGAGAGCTATAAAAGGTTCTATAAAAGGTGTTAAGATTGATGGACAAAAGTAAAGTGAAAACAATGAAGGAGTGGACAATTTTGTGAAAAAAAAGAAGAATATATTTAGTGTCCATGTTATTTTATCTTATTTATTAATTTCATTTGGCGAACTTAATCGTTAATCAAAAATTAAATGGTCTTAAAGCAAGTTAATATCACGTTTTTAATTTTGAGCGAGAGTCTTTTTATTTTATTTTATTTATATTTGGGAAAAAACAATATCATTATACATAAACAGGACAATACATATTAACAATTACATAAATCAATAAAGTTTCCACTAAAAGTTAAACATACATGTCAAAAAATTAAATATAATATCAATAAATATAAATAAACACAAATAACAAAATTTTAGAATAAACTTAATAAAATATCATACATGCTACACACATTCACAAAAATATTAAAATAACAATTGAATAGAGATCTAATTAAATTAATGCGCGCTTTACGTAATTAAATAATTTTAATTACGTAAAGCGCACGGGAGCTAATTTTTGTTGGTAACTTTCGTCATGATGCTCGTAACTGAACGGCAAAGTTCGCGTGTAAAATTACACGGATATTTGATACAATTATATAGTTAAAGCAGAGACGACCGTCTGGTAAGAAATCCAGAAGTTTTAGATCAATAATAAACTAGATATCGGAGCTCCATTACACATACTCGTACGTATTGTTATTGTTATAATTAGAACGTAAAAATATTCATTTCATTTTTATTTATTTATTTATGTATGGTACACAAACAGAATACAGTCTTTACATGAAACACATTAAAATAAAACAGTTGACTGAACAGGACTGTAGCCCAGAGACGGTGTACACAGCGTGATTTCAGGACTTTTTTAAAATATAATAGGCTATAAAAATATTTAGAAAAAAGAAAAAACAGAGTACTAACAAACTTAACTTCCATGTCCTAATTCATAACATTGCTGAAACTCTGATATAAACTTTATACTTTGGTTATATTTTCAAGACAGTAAAATGATTAAAGTCCGGAAAGGGCTAGATTGCCCTTTCCGGACTAAATCATTAAAAAAAGACTTCACCTATACTTAAAAGTGCTATATCTACACCCAAAAGGACTAAGGTGGCAAAACTGATAAGGAGTTCGAAGGATGCGTCGACACTGCATACGGTAAGCGACAACACAGAACTTCGGCAGTGATTGTGGTTCATTTGTTATGCAGTATGAGTATCACATTTGTGTAGTTGGTTGTAATATGAAGTGCATACAATGAGGAGTCCTTAACTGAATTAAAAATACTTGAGTTTCAATTTAAGGACTTGTTTTTGTTTTGGTAGATTATGTTTTGTTTTGTGGTTTTGGGGCAATATTTTGAAAGGTTTCCAATTATTAGACTCGTCTATTATATCCTCTATTCTATTCAACCTTTTGAAGTCCACTGCTGGACATATGTCTCACCCATTTTGCGCCAGATATCCCGGTCCTCTGCTTTTCTCCAGCCTCCACCAGCGACCGCCCGCAAGTTATACCTTCTATTATATCCTACCAAAACATTACAACATTGTACATTTCATGTACAATGTTGCCAAGACGACCATATAAGGTTTACCCTGTGCAAAAGATATCAGATCTCATGTAGAGCCAAGCTTCTGAATCTACACGGTCTAACTCTACCGACCTAACATCAACAAATTCTACATATCTGTAAATAGGTATGGTATATTTGTATAGTGCAGCGCCTTGTATATGTAGGCTGGTAGGCAATTTTGAGGTAGCGTTAACAACTAGAAAGCTGATTCGGTGCTACCAAGGGCTCGATAAGTCTACAAGCTAGGATTTTTTAGGCTACAATCTTAGAAAGGTAGTCTTTAACAACCATCAATACGCATTGAGCTCAGGTGGTAAGTTATGGCTTCATCTCCCCATGGCTATGTTGTGCGGGAAAACCTGTGCCCTGTAGTGGGCCGTTATAGGCTGATGATGATTTTTTTTCCTTTATGTTAAGGTGTACAGGACGGTCAAGACATAGTATTTATATTTTATGTGGTCAAGATGCTCACCTGATGGTAAGTGATACGGCTGACCATGAAAGATTGGCATTGAAGGAGATCAACAACTGATAGACAGTTATTATCCTCAATCAATGCCGCACTGCGCCCGTCACTAGACACAAAAACAACAGATTATTTTAGGTCTTTTGTCCCCGGTAATTTTACCAGCTATTTTACTAGATGAACTAAGCCCTCAATAGTCATAATTGAGCAATAGTCAAGATTACCTACGCTCCTAAGAAAAAATAAAAACCATACAGGCACTTACCCTATGAAGGTGACTATGGCTGTGGTTACTTAACCACGCACTCCAACAGCGATTGTGGTTTGTTATGCAGTAGGCGTGCCTGTTTCATGTAATTTGATGCACGTGATGTGTTCCATGATGGGTCCGGATGGTAACGGAATTGAATATTGCATTTTTAGTGACTGTCTTAAACGCCAGTGTTCGTGGGATGCATACTGAGTATGACATCTTATTTTTGGCTAAACGCTCCCCACAAATAACAGATCTTCTATTGTGTTTCCCGAGCTTAACTTCGAGAGGTATTCATTGATCAGTTTATCTAATTACTTGAAGTAATTGCAAAATAATTAAATCGAATTAAATTTTATTATTAAAGTATATTTTACTTCCACTAGAACAACAAATTCACTCACGGATGAATTTTATTTCATACAATTTTAGTGAAATTTTTAACAATACTATTTTTTTACTTTTACATGGGTATCGTAGGTGCGATTTATCTGTCACAAACAATGATGTAAAAACTATAGATTCGTGAAATGCTCACAAAACAATCGAAAAAATAAAAGAAAAAGTAAAGTAAAAGAAAACATACACATATTTCGAATGAGCGTACATCTACCTAAACAAAAGCCTACAAACTGTATTCACGCTGACCGTTAGTTTTTGAGTCACTGGTGACGTATCTACCTTTATATATACAAAATATCATTGGTCACAAATCATTATAAATTTAATAAAAAAATAATATGTAATAATGTATTGGGTACTCTTCTATTGAATGTTGCCATCAACCTTTAAAACCTACTCTACTTTTAAAATAATCCCATTCACTACTGTGTGCATCAGCTGATTGTAATACTGCCAAGTCCCTAAGGTGGTACTTTGCCCGCAGCGAAAAAGTACCAACACGTAATAATATTAATTGAACATCGTTTCATTTGCGATGCCGAGTATTTTTATCGCTATGTTTAATTGAACCTCTCTTAGCGTTTCAATATGTAACAATCATTTTATGCTACGTTTATTGACGTTGATGTATTACTATTTGAAATGTTAAGTATCATCACAGATAACTAGTATCATATATGCAATGACGTGCCCAGAGATTATGAGGAAATGCAAAGAGAGTGAAATTAATCGCAAAAACAATAAATAATTTACAGTTTTGACAGTGTCAGTGATGATTATGATTAGATAAATAGGACCGAGGCTTATTCATCATTATGAGCTTATAACGTCCTACTGCAGGCTACAGGCCCTAGATTATTTCCTAAGAATTTGTCTTTTTTTTATTTGTTTTAATAGAGGTCACAAGTTAAGTAGCGGAAGATAACGTTGTTTTATTTGTAGATATTATGCCTTCTTGTTTGCCTATACACATATTATTTTCTATTTACAGTATTATCATTACTCGAAAAAAGCGCCATCTCGTACAATATTATGATATCAGAAAAGTGAAACAGCGACATCTTGGGGAAATAGCTTAAACTTTAGTGTGGCTATTTGACACACGATGCCGCTAATATTATGCACAAATTTTAATAAGCCGTTTGTTTATAATTTGTTCATAAAAACAGATTGTCTATGCTAATTAGCTACAAAAAACTGTAAAAATCAGACAATGTTATGTATGCTGAAATATTAATTAAGTAAACATTTATGTATTCTAAGTAGTTCAAAAATACGAATAATTTACTTTATGTTTACTCGTTAAAATACGACTCTATCACTATACTATCTTACTATATTTCTTGCTTTGATTTTGCACTTTTAACTCATTTTTCACAAATTTCAAAAGTATGTCCTCTCATGAAGGTTGTCTGGAAAAGATTGCTTTATAGCGATAAGACCGCCTTAAATGTACTTTCAATTTGGTTCTTCATTTATCATGTTCTTTTTTTTATTTCTGTGCAATAAAGATTACTACTACTACTTACGTTTTGGCGTTTTAATCATAACTTTTTTATTTATAAAATGTACCGATCACATACCAACCTTAGATAAACAAGTTAGTTTATTGTTTATTTAATATACCCACGTAACGTGGGGATATATTGTGAAAGTAAGAGCATATGCTCAAAGCAGCTAACGAACATGAACTTCCTTCCTAAAAACGTCGGTATATGGGTCTAAACGGACGTCAAATACTAGGCTTCCTCTCCAACACGTTTTCAAAACAATTAGGTACCAAATAGAAATTTTACTTTCATGCCTATTCATTTCAAAGCCAATAAGATAGTATAAAATTGTTTGTTCCCGTCACAACTACATAATTATATTAAAATTCAATCAACATTATAAGATTTATGGAAATGCAATTCTTGGCTCACCTTGCCAAATTCGGGTGGGCTTCGGAAATAAATCGCAAGTTACGTCATGCCTGTTGACATTGGATCGTTTCGCTTGTTTTGTTTCCAATATTAAACGTGGTGGGTCTCCAGTGTGAGCTGTTTAAGCAGATTTAATATTGAAAATTATGCATTCCATGCGAAACACAAAAAATATTTTATTTGTCGCTCCATAAATCAATAATACAAACTAAATTTAGAAGGCATACAAGTAGGCTGTGCTGTTCTTAGATCCATCTTCGGCCGCATCATCGATTTATAAAAGGTGAGATGGCGGCCAAATGTCTAATCGAGTAAAAAATATGAGATTACGACTGAGTGTATGCCAAAGTATCACATTAAAATTGTAGGAGCAAAAGTGATGATAAATAAATATCATCATCAATATTTCAACTCTTTCCCAAGTTTTGGATAGTAATTATCTCGTCTTTGCAAAGTCTGTTTGTATTACCGGCATAAATATTAAGCAGTTGGGATTAGCTTGACATCCTGAGTTTTGTTGAAAACCTAAACAAAAAAGCTGTCAACAATTTAACCAACTTCACAACAGCTGCTCAAACATAAAACAAATCAAAACACTACATTCAAACATTTTAAGTGGCACTTCCAATAATAATAAACTTGTAAGCTCGAACAAAGAGGTAAGTTAGTTGCAGAATGAGGAAGACCTATAATCCGAAGTAAATTGCGATAGGTCGAATATAAAATATTTATTATTTTTGTAAAAAATCATCTTTCTCGCTATTAATAAGTACTTACAAAAGATTGTCGGAAACATCAAAGCTTATGTCAATATCTATTAGTTATATTGGAAGAGAGGAACAGGCTCGGACAGTATATTTGAAACGGTATTTATTTCTGTTTGAGAAGAGCAATATATTTCTTCAAATTGGGTTATGAAATTTCAAGAAAAACTCTAAAATAATAAACTGAATAGAATTTGACCAAAATGAAAGCTGCCGTTTACATTATAATATTGTTGGATTAATAATATTTGATTGTCTTTTTAAATCCCAAATTCAAATAAATAAGTTAGCAAAGCTGTTAACTTTGTTAAAATAATAAAAAATAGGAATTACTGTAATATAACTACAACAGAATATAAGATACTACTGTGTGTGTGTGTGTATGTGGATGAAAACCATATAAATATTTAAGTTAAGATTTCTCTAAGAAAAACCTATATTTGGCATGATGACGTCTCACATAGATATGTGTAAAATGTGTACCCCATAGTTATCTTGCAAGTACACAAGCAGGTTCTCTCGTTACATGCTAGTGCGATGTGCCTTATCTATGTAGTTACATGAAGTACCTGAATTGTTTACATATGCTTGAGGAGAAACTGATTCAAATATGTGTAATACCTCGATGTACCTACGTGATTGAGACCACGCATTTCGTCGTCTCTAGTTAGATCTACCACTAGTTTTAGTTCCACTTACACCACGTCTGCTTCATTATTGAAGACGATCATAAGCCATGCGTGGAGATCGCGTCTTGGCTTCAAATCGACATTTGAAGTTCTGCTCTCGCCTGCGGGGGCTTTCGTCGCGATTCCCTCGCAGTTCGTTAAATCTCTATACTCGTATTGTAAGCCGGGCCACTTTTCCTCCCAAAATGTAATAGGCTCACTAGCCGAGGTTTGTGTCTCGCTCGGGGATGTTCTGTGGCTCTTGTGTACATTTGAATACTGAGAGTCAGAGAGCCACCTCCGCTTGCCAATTGCCCCGTGAAGATGTAAAAGCCATCTGTGTCCAACAGCAGCAGTCGGTTAGAACAAAAACGTGTTAGAAGGAGAATTACTGCTTAATTGCTTACGTGTTTTATACAAAACAATCAAACGACTTATTTTGGTAAATAATAACCATTAAAGTTCCATAACTGAATATATACGTGGACATTTAAGGGTATTAATTATACTATCTTTGCCTTTTAAGAATCTTAGTCTATAATTGTCTTGGTAATTATAATTTTTTTGTTTGAAGTGATCGGGATGACCGGTATGCTCACTTGATGGTAAGTTTTTTTTATTTAGTGGACGCGACGGTCCGTTCGCTCACCTAGTGGTTAGTGATACGCTTGACCATAACAAAAGCATTGTTGAAGGAAACCAACAAACAATTGTAAGATTTTATGTATAATTATAATAAAAATCGAATCGACTAAATCGAATGATATAAAATATAAACCCTCCTTCGGGTAAAAATAGAGCTAGAGACTAAATTAAAACAAATTTTAAAAACAATATTTTATTTATAGTTGTGCCTTTATTTTAATATTGTATGAAAAATTAATTATAATATGTATTACAGTCTATTATAATTATCAATGACAGATATTTAAATTAACACTATTCGAGATTGCCTATTTAAAATGTTTGTCGTGAAAAACATTTTTTTTCCCGTATGCTGAACATTCTCCTCGTGGTTAAGCTTTATGGGAAGGTCTGCTCCCTGTTTTGGGACTCTATAGGCTAGGCTGATAATGAATGAATATTCATGGTTCTAACTTACCTTTACTTAGGCCTAAGCACCCTATACGGGTAGGCTCGTGCCCCTCGGTGGGGACGTTTAGTGAGCTGATGATGATGATTGGCTTGTCTGGTAAGAATTCATTGACCTTGATCAACCCAGACGCAACAAGTTAGGTGGTCCTATTGCAAAATACCTGAGCACGTATGCTGACCAAAATGGGGCGTGTTTATTGTATGCAATCATCATACGTGTGTGTATTCCCGAGTCGAATGAAATCATTCCCCGAATACGTACCTTTATTGCATTTTGTTCGACTTTGGTCATCATGTATTTCAATTTTGTATTTGCCTATAAAGACAATATGATTTTACACGTTTTACATAGATTACTCCATTGTAATGTATAATTTCATGTCTCTGGCGAGTATGCTCCAATAAAATAATTAAGGAAATTGCAAAGCAATCTTTTCGGTTGTTTCACGTAAGATTCCGTTGCTAGGTTCACTTTAGCGAACTAGTTCTATAAACGTGGCTCCAAAATAAAATCGAGATTAATATGGCCTTGTATATTGTACCATGAGGTATCAAGGTAGGCGTGAAATGATACATCAAACTTGCGTTATCTTTTCTATGATAAAATTACGTAGTCTGATTAATAGATTAATATAAACGTGGTATGCCTATTAATCTATTTTTTTTTTACAGAACTAATAGAGATAAAACTTAAGGAATTTGACCTAAATATATCTTTGAATTACATACAAAACAGTTATTATTATATTTATACTAATGTAAAGCTGAAGAGTTTGTTTGTTTAAACGCGCTTATTTCAGAAACTACTGGTCCGATTTGAAAAATTCTTTCAGTGTTAGATAGCTTATTTATCGAGGAAGGCTATATATCTTCACGATACGAGCAATAGAAGCATATGTCTATCTTTTAAGGTTATCTCCGTATAACCTCTTTTTTGCTAACAGTTTTTTTCTAAAATAATGCATTATTTACCAAATATTATTTATTTTCAACGGTGAAAGAATTGTATTCAATACAAACAAATTCTTCCAAAAAAAATTATAGATATACATTTAGTAGGACCTAGTTAAATAATTTACTTGAAATATCAGAACTAAATATTGGATAATTATTTAGCATACTAGCTAATAAACCTCCTGCGGCAGTCAGATAGTCAAATCGAGAATTTTAATTATTCCTAGATTCTTCTTTAAAAAAGCTTTAAAGAGACTTCATTACGTTAGGTAGCGGTAAGGCTATGCCCGTCTATCTTAGCATTTCTACCATCAGATGGATCTTGGTCTAACTAAAAAATATTTGAGGATCGCTTGCTGGATTTTAGTCGGTAGAATACAACAGTCTGATTAAGATTTTTGCTCAATGTTTTCTAGTAAAATATAGTGTATATCGATTTTCAAAATGTAAGTGTCTTCTTTAACTCGAGTTTCTTGCCGGCTCTTCTCGAAGATCCTACTTATTCCGAACCGGTGGTAGAGTCACAAAAAATATGATAATAATAACAATTGACGATTCAAAAGTATCTGTAACAGATTTATTTGAATAAAGATTTTTTTCTTTCTTTCTTTCTTTCTTTCTTCTTTATGTGCTGACTGTAGGTACTTTTTATAAGAAAGCTAGACCTGGGTATGTATTTTGTCAATTACCACTGTCCTCAGTAATATTGGATTTAGAGCTGATGTTTATTTATCCCATGACATCAACCAAATTACATCACCAATTCCAATACTCCTATAATTATTCAATCGAGGTCTTGTCAGGAAAATCGTAGGGAGAAAAGCGTCAGCTTGATGGAGAGACGTAAAATGGAAAATTTCACCTGCAAACTTTAAGGCTCATTACACAGTGTGATTTCGAAGTCAGTACAAAATATCGAGTTTTGGTAATTTCCCTATATCATTTGCTCTGCATCTGCAAAACATTTTCTGTATGTTTTTCAGATTATACCCATGGAAAAGATGTATTGGGCCAACCAGAAAATGCAGATAGAAAGGCAACAGTCCACACCACTGAGCCACCGACGCTAATTAATTTAAGTGTGCTTTAAAATGCCTTGAACGCTCTACTTTTTCCTTCATTTTTATCGATTTTATGACCCGATATGTGCTGAACTGATTATTTTCTAAATATCTAGGTTACTATAAGCCGAGATTCGATTCGCCTCTGGGAAATATTCATATATTTTTAAACTGGCTGCGGCTATTGGCCGCAGATGGCCTTCTCAGCTTTATCGGGAAATTGCGAAGCGCAGATGATCTCAGCCTTATGCAGATGGCTCTTAGCCTTTCAATTCTTAGGTTTTTTGTCTGAACAGAACAATTTGGGTTTGCCAATTTTCTGGTAAAACTGTAAATACTATCTGCGGCCAACATTTCAGAAATCATCTCAGTTAGCTAACAGTCTTAGGAAATTCATTTGCTAGGATCCCTTAGAAAGTTCCTCAGCGTGTAAGAAGTTTTAGTGTGTAAACAGTCCAGGGTACATCATCATCATCATCACCTCATAAAACGTCCCCACCGAGGGGCACGAGCCAACCCGTATAGGGTGATTAGGTCTTAGTCGTCCACGCGGGCCCAGTGCGGATTGGACGACTTCACACACAACCTTCGAATCTCTTCGCAGGCGTGCATGATGGTTTCCTCACGATGTTTTCCTTCACCGTCATGGCGTCGGATAGCGTATATATATTCGATAATCGAAACACATGGTACGTGTCGGGATTTGTACCTCAGCCCTCCCGGTAGGAAGGCGACAGTTCACACCATTGAGCCACCGACGCTCTTTAGTCCAGGGTACATAAGAAATTTACTCTTGCCCAGCAGCAAAGTTTCAACGTGTAAGAACCCTAAGGCTGTGTGAAACCACGATCGCACATTTCGCCGGCCGGCATTTAGTAGTATCTAGTATCTCGTGTCGAACACACGTGTCGGTTGATCCGTGATCGCGTCTTCGTAAATTTAATCAATTAAAACTTACGCGGAACAACACGATATTTGAGTATTAACAATTTAGATTGTCGCTTGTGGTTTTGTGAGTTTGTGGCAGTTAACGAGTGTTGACCACGTGACTAAGGTAAATATTTCGTTATTTAAATTAAATATTATTCTATAAAAATAACTGTCACAATCTAAAAAAATGGTTTATTTTTTCAACCGCAAAATTATTCTGTAAACTTTTAATAAGATTCGTTAGGTATTTTGAACGTATACCTATAATAGAAAAAAATATTTAAATCAATCTCAATAACCAAGTATCGTAATATAAAAATACAAAGTTAGCCTGTTTAAAGCTGGCTTAATAATTAAAATACGAGTTTAATATGCGAGTATTGTTTACTATATACTCTAAGGCACAGTGCATAATATAAGCATAAACGTACATAAAATGGATTTTTAAGTCCCAAAATAAACACAACTTATACTTCTAACTATGTGCACTACGAGAAGAATAAAGTAAAACATAGTATATATTAGATTATCTGTGGTAATACTCATTAACATACTTAAAATACATCAACATGTTACCGGTGTATAAGGATTTACCTATGCAATATTCATAAGACGAGACGAAAATAAAGAATGGTAATTATTACTTAAATTTGACATTCGACAAAATCATTAAAATAAACTAATTCATTTTTCTTTGGAATTAAATGTTACATCTCGGATATCGTAAATGCCAAATATTTTTGATTGTGGTAGTGTGGCATTGATGGAGGATAATAACTGTTTATCAGTTGTTGGTCTTATTCAATGCCGTTCTGTCATGGTCAGGTGAGCGTCCTGACGTTCCTGTACACTTTGTAACAAAAAAAAACGTAACTTATTACGGAAGTAGTGGTAACGAATCTACATAAAAGTCATCATCATCATGAAACGTCCCCACCGAGGGGCACACCCACAGACATCCGAATATACAATTAGACTGGACAAGCCGCCAAGTTTATAGGCAGTCCCAGTGTCGCAATTTCTTTTTGGTTCTTACCTGTGAAAAGTTATTATATTTCTTGGTAAATTTACTGATTCATTGCGATGATGGCATTTACAATTGCACAGGATGGCATTTTGGGAAAAAACGGTAATTTCTCTAAATTCGTGTTGACTCGTCTCACAGAGCGTAAACTGCAGCCAGTGTATGCTCGTGAGCTACATTTGTCGCACTTAAAAATGCGGCTTGCCCCATCTCCTGTATTGGGAAATCTGTGGGCACACCCGTATAGGGTGATTAGGCTTTAGTCGTCCATGCGGGTCCAGTGCGGATTAGACGACTTCACGCACAACCTTTGAATCTCTTTCGCAGGCGTGCGCAGGTTTTCTCACGATATTTTCTTTTACCGTAAGAGCGTCGGATAACGTACATATAATTTCGAAAAATCGAAAACACATTGGTACGTGGCGGGATTTGAACCTCAGCCCTCCCGATAGGAGGGCGACAGTCTACACAATTGAGACGCTCTTACCTATAGGTACTATAGGTAGGTAGATAGATAGATAGATAGATAGATAAAACGTTTATTTGTTTGTTGAGACACACATAGAAACAATTGGTTAATAATATTAAACATACAGAAACACACCAGAGAAAATGACACTAAACAGATAAAAAAAAAAAAAACTAACACTCGGGCATGCAAACAGAAACATAAACAAAAACAATAACAACAGTGTGTGTGTGTGTGTGTCACAGCAAGACAAAAAGGCATTAGCTCAGCAAAAGGTTTTCTTACAGAAAACCGCTGATTTTCAGCTGCCGCCTGTGCGGTTGCGAGAGACGAGACGGCAGTGCCGTGAAGTATATGTTTAAAAAATATAAAAAATGACAATAGTATAAAATATATATATATAAGAAATTAATGTGATACTAAATAAATGAATATGAGAATATAAGCGAAATCTACATACACATAATATACATATATAAGGTATAATATTCAGAAGCAATTTACAATAACACATTAAAAAAGGGGTGCTACTCTTTTATCTTTTTATCAGCTCCACGCTGCCCGCCACCAAGCCTTCCAAACGTTTCCTTAACCTGTTTCTCCAATAACGTATTTTTATAGAGTTTTTTAAAAGAAAATTTAGATGTTGCTGATCTTATAGGGGGGGGGAATATTATTCCAGCATTTGGTGGCCTGATAGCGGAAGCTGCCTGTGAACGCAACAGTTCTGTGCAAATGCATTACGAGGGGTACCCGCGCCTGCCTAGGCATGCCCGGTCCGTAGCGATTATGAAACTTTGATGCTCTAAGTTTTATATACAGATATTCCGGTATTTTTTTTGACATGACATCGAATAACAACGAAGCCAAATGCAATTGCCTTCGCGATTCCATGTTGAGAACCGATTCCCTATCTAAATATGGCGATATATGTGTTCGTGGGGGAATATCAAAGCAGAATCGTGCACACGCATTTTGGACGCGTTGTATCATACGTTTGGTTCTACTCAGCAATCGTGGGCCATACACAAGGTCACCATAGTTAAGTCGAGACAGAATCAGCGCCTCGCAAAGTGTGATTCGTGTTTTTTCTGATAAAAGATTTCGCACTTTATATAGGACCTTAAGCCGATAGAAACAGCCCCTGACAAGCTCCAACACGTGGTCTTCGAAACGCAAAACACTGTCAAAGATTACACCCAAGTTTCTAACCCTATCCACAAATTCTAATTCAGCACCCGAAATTTTTATGGCAGGAGGAGAGTTTTTTATTATTTCAGTAAATCTTACTGAACCGAGAACCATGAATTTAGATTTAGAGGGGTTTAACGTCAGGGCGTTGTCAACCGACCAACCAGCAATCGCCTCCAAATCCTCGTTCAACGCCTGGGATGTGGCATTCATTCCATCGGGATTACAAGCGATGTATAGCTGAATGTCGTCCGCGTAACAATGGTATTTACAATTTTTTATCACCTGAACAATGTCGGCGCTATAAATAATGAACAGAAGAGGCCCCAAGATAGAGCCCTGTGGAACTCCGCGCTCAACCAATCGAGGTTCCGATGAGCAGAAAGAACCATTCCCTCTGCGAATCCTGACAGACTGAGAACGATCTGTAAGATAACTGGAAAACCATGCGATTGCGTGCTGATTAAATCCGTAGTACGACATCTTGGCAAGTAGTAACGGTATGTTGAGACTCTCAAAGGCACGAGAAAAGTCTAATAAAGCCAGCAGAGTACCCTGTCCAGTGTCCTGATAGCCTAGGATGTCATCCACAACGTTAAGAAGCGCCGTCACTGTACCACGTCCCTTGCGGAAGCCAGACTGGCAGGACGGGAGCAATCCTGCGGCCTCAACATATCGCATTAATTGGTCATATACAGCTCTCTCGACCAATTTCGAAAGGAAAGGCAGTATACTTATAGGTCTCAAGTCCTTAAAATCGATAGGGTGATTTTTTTAGGTAGTGGCGTAACCAACGCAGTCTTCCATTGATGAGGGAATACACCAGAAGCAATAGATTGGTTAATTATTTCTGTAATGGTTGACAGTGTATGTGGAAGTGTCAATAGAATCATATCTCTGCTAACCCCGTCACAACCTATTGCATTAGACTTAATTGACTTAATATACTTATAAACGTCACCTTCGTTTACGGGGGATAGGCTGAAAGGTGGCAAGGAAGTTGGGTATCGTTGTTCTCTATAATAGTTAAGTTGTGAAATTGAGACATACCCAGAGCCAGGCACATTAAGAAAATGATCATTAATCTTGCCAGGGTCACTGAAATGATCAGGAAGACTATCATTTTTATTAGAGCTGGACAATATTTGGTCTTTTATATTGTTCCAAAAGACCTTCCCGCTGCTAACATTTTGATTGACATAGTAGTCGAAATATGCTCGTTTTTCATGATAAATACTTTTGTTGACCATGGCCTTGAGGTTTTTGTAATAAACTTTGTCTGATTCGGATTTGGTGTCTATATTTTTCATAAGCATCATTACGTAAGTCAATCATAAACCTAACAGTCTCAGTCACCAGGGTAACGATTGGCATCCTTTATATGCTTCGTTTTAAGTGGCGCGTGCACATTTAAGATGGAAAGCAAGTTTGAATAAAACTTGCTTGCTTGCTTGAAAGCAAGTTTGAAAAAGGTAGGTGACCTAACCACACCTATAGTGGGTATAAGAGATTTTCATTCATAATGAAGTTATATTACCCGTTACTAATACGGTACCGGTACCACATATACGGTATTGCTAATCAGGTAATATTTGAAGGAAACATTTTGATGATAATTTTAAAATATCTTTCATTCACTATATTAATTTCAAATTAAAATACATATATAATTGCCGCCTTGAAACATCAATCTTTGAAACATAAGAAACCATAAAATACATTGCCTGAAATGAGAACTCAACGCGCCTCGACATTAATGCCGTAAAACAAAATACTTAAAAAGATAATCCTTAACATGAGGCTCCTCTAAAATATTCAAATAAACAGTTAGTAACAGTATCGACATTTCCAGTTGAACAAAACGGTATTTTTATAATATAAATATTTATAAAACACTATTTTAAATATAGCATTTAAATTGTTATTTAATATATTGTTGGTCTGAGATTTTTATTGCATTAAGAAAAAATAATAACCAGAACCGATGGCTAATGGAGCAGGCGAGTTCTAGAGTGGAGACTTCGTCTTGAGAAACAGCGTACGACGCCCGAACCGATGCAATGGACGAATTGCGAAAATTCGTGGCCACACTGGTCCCACGTGAACTATGAGGCTGAAACTGGCATAAAAATTCTAGCAGAAAACGCGATGACCAA
The DNA here is from genome assembly GCA_019425675.1 of Leucinodes orbonalis. Classification (NCBI taxonomy): domain Eukaryota; kingdom Metazoa; phylum Arthropoda; class Insecta; order Lepidoptera; family Crambidae; genus Leucinodes; species Leucinodes orbonalis. The sequence continues at coordinate 66,609 of PQWD01002562.1, forward strand.
AAAACGACAAAGGACTCGGTCCCTGTTTTCAATAGAATATGTTCAAAAATAGTTGCATGTTGCAGTCATGTTATAAATGAAAACAGCCTTTTTGGGACCATGTCTTTTTTCGTAACTGATCATTGCGTTTTTTCTGCTAGTTTCAGCCTCATACGTGAACTGGATCCTTGCAGGTCAAACCATGGTTCGATGCCAGTGTTGCATCAATTAAAGAGGAAACCTGAAATCTAAATATAGCAATCTGAAGATATAAGACATATTTAATATGTTAGTTCGAAGTTGAAGATAACAAATAGTACTTTGCTGATACTGATGAGGGGGGTGGTCGGAAACGGTTGCGTTCCGTCTCACATAATTTAATTTCTGTCAGGTGAAATAGCGCTGTTTCCTTCCCCCCATCTCAGTTTTTTTTTCTTTCCTATTCTTTTTTTTTTGTGAATGTTTTCTTTCTTTTATTTAAGTGTATATTATGGTTATTCTGTTATTTTTAAGTGTATCGAATGATGTTATTTTTTTTTATGTTGACTTTGTATTATTCTTTACTTTTTTTCATCTGTCCCACTCACTCGCCACAGGTACAGCCAGAATATCAGTGCTGCAGTGGGTTAAACTACTGCAGCGTTTGCTGAGGCTTGTACCTGATTGGCCACTGGGTTCTGTTTTATGTTTATTTGTAAGTTTTCTTGTTTATATTCTATTACTTGTGTTCCTTGTGGCCAATAAATGTTTTTTCTTTCTTTCTTTCTTTCATTCTGATACGGTCATTTAGTTATATTTGTGAACAGGTGTACGTACGAACAGGTTCATAAGTATTAAAATCTCGACATCTTTCATGTCACTGTACTCACTGGCAACTATGGGGTCAACAAGCGACAGTAACTACTTATCTGCAGGTAGATCTTTGTTGCAATTTGTGAGTTGGAAAGTTTCATAGCTAATCCGCCATCTTTTTATGAAGCTGTCAATGGAAACAGTTGTTTATTTAGCTTGGTTGTATACCAGACAGAATATGAGTATTTCTTACGTGAAACCTTGGTATTTTTATATGTTTCTATATATAAATGAGAGTTCTATTTTCATCAGTTTCTATCCATGCATATAGTTGAGGTCAAGAAACTGAATAAAAATACAAGCATAAAAAGACAATAAAGACTACATTGTTATATAAGAATCACTTAAAAGCGAAACATGTCCTCGCCCTTAAAACTCGCAAATATTAACAAAACAATGCATTTTTCGCTGTTTATTCAAGGCCATTCTCTAAAGGCCACTTGTACAAGAATTTTAAGTTCGGCGCGAGTCGATATTTGCTAATTTAATGTTTGCAAAAAACTGTCGTAAAAATACCTACATCATTATAGTGCGATGACTTACTTACACCACAAGCTGGTTTGATAAAAAAAACACTAGTGTGGTGGTAATAAAAGTTTTGATAGTATAATGCCGTTCTCTAGCTAAAACGTCGTTAACTGAAGAGCATAATTTATATTTCGGCCAATGATATTCTGTATATATAAAGGTAGATACGCCATCTGTGCCTCAAAAACGAACGAGCCAAAGAGAATACAGTTTGTACTCTTTTGTTTAGGTAAATGAGTTTGAAATTCGTATCATTATTCGTGTTCGTATTCACATATGTGTATGTGTTGCTGTCACTATTCGGAACACTTTTTTCGATTGTTTTGTGAGCATATCACGAATCCATACTTTTTTACATCATTGATTTCGACTAATAATTAATTTAAATTGTGCATATACAAGAGCGTCGGTGGCTCCATGGTGTGGACTGTAGCCCTTCTACCGGGAGGGCTGAGGTTTAAATCCCGCCACGTACCAATGTGTTTTTGAATTTTCGAAATTATATGTACGTTATCCGACGCACTTACGGTAAAGGAAAACATCGTGAGGAAACCTTCGTGCACGCCTGCGAAGAGATCCAAAGGTTGTGTGTGAAGTCGTCCAATCCGCACTGGGCCCGCGTGGACGATTAAGGCCTAATCACCCTATACGGGTAGGCTCGTGCCCCTCGGTGGGGACGTTAATGAGCTGATGATGATGATATACACTATTAGTGATGTTTTCCATGCAAAGTCCCTTATAATATCTTTATGGTAATAAATAGCAAGATATTAAAAATCTTTGATTCTTTTAAATAGCATGCAAACGAGCATGCGGTTCACCTAATGGAAAGTGTTACCGCCGCCCATGGACATTTGCAAGAGCTGAGGTCATAGGGACGCTTTTTTTTTCGAACTGACTAAACTGACTACTGGTGTTGGCCGCAGATGGCCTTTACAGCTTCATCGGGCAATTGGCGCAGATGGCCTTCAGCCTTAAAAATTTACACAACGAGCCTAAGGGCGTCCCCGAACGGGACTCGAACCTCGGCTTAGGGCGTATCGAGGGGGGCTTGGTAGTCTAACATATGTTTGGGGAGAAAAGCGGCCCGGCACATGCATGGTTACGCGAATAGGGACTGTGCGAACCTACAGGGACACGCGACGATGCCCCGCGGCGCGATGGCGCGGGGGCTGAATCTCGGTTGTCGATTTGTGGAGTGTAATCTTAGTGTTTTAGCTATTTCGGCCGCGATGCCGGCACCGTGGTAGGCGTCGTCCGGATCGTCTGCACGTCCCATGNGAGTCGATCTGATGATGGATTTGACAGACAGTAGAAGGAACTCCTCGACATTGTAGTACACGGTCTTTCGATTGTGAGAGTTTAGTGCTAAAATCAGCGACATTGTTTCATGTTGAGACGCATTATAAACTTTGGTATATTATGAGTGAGTGAGACAGATCCTGAAATTAGACGACAAATGAAAGATCAACATCAGCTTATGTAAAATAAATAAAATAAATACACAGCCCAGGTTAACAGGTTAATAAACGTACTTATATACATTTTTTTTGCAAATACATACATAGAAACCACCCAGACCATTACAAACAGACATGTTCATGCACACAAATATTTGTACTGCTCGGGAACGAACCCAAACCCTCGGTTTAGCAGCTAACGTCTCAACCACTGCACCAAATGAGTCGTCGAATATGTAAACGTACAACGACAATTCCAATCAAACGTATCACAAAATGTTATTAAATATTTTCCAAGCAAACTCTCAGATTTACGAAAATATATAAAAGTAAATGTTCCTGCTTCAATTCTCATTGGGACGTCTTAAGGATATCAATATTAATGTTACTGTATTAATTCAATGAGCAGATATCGTAGCCGAGTACCCAATAATATGTGCTCTTACGAGAGACATTGTAACTCACGTAGCTTCCCGAGGGGAATCATCGTAATGTAGACAATACAGTCACACTTGGGAAGTGTACTTCTTTCGGTTTATTCAAATCTTATCTACAAACGTAAATAAAAATAAATATCCAAAAATAAAAACTAAATACATTTATATCATTATTATTCAAATAAATGTTCGCTTTCCAATGTTGCTTATCAAAGCAGTAGAGAAAGAAATCGAGTGTATTGCCAGCTCGAGAGCCCTTAGAATTCTAACGGTAACTCAAATAAGTACACCACGTTTAAACTCTCAGATATTTACGTTTTATTAATCAGTCGCGTACGAGCATTGGAGACCGTTTCGTGGGCAAAGTGTATGTGGATATTTGACAGTGCTATATTGCTTTATGATAACAAACACTTTTCATAAACCAAACAATACACTTTGATTGTATTTGTTATGAAGGAATCTAAAAGTAATACCGCGGGTAAGTTATAGTAAAAATAGCGTATTCCCATTAAATAACACTGCCTGCGTCCGTCACTTGAGACGACAAACCTATTTTGTATGGTTTTTTTTACCAGTAACTTCACAGGACACACTACTTACCTTCTTCCCGATGTAAAGGAGTGGATAACATTCACGTAAGGATATTTGAAATTGCCGTGTATATTTTCTGAACCGACTTAATGAAAGACAACAATAACATAGAATTTACAATTCGCCCAGAAATTTAACATTTCGTCCTGGGAAAGGGACCCTTATGATAACATACATTGTATCAACACGTCTGCTTATTTTTCAAAACCCGCAGGCCAAAATTAAGTGACATAATATTGGAGACGGTAACGGTGGAGCAAGGGGTGCTATGAATCTCCGGCAGAGATCCGGCTACCAAATAAAACAACGGCTGCAATTAAATTTGGCAACATATAACACACGCACACTGAGGACTGACGAAAAGCTATTAGAGCTAGAAACGGAGTTAGGCAGGTTGCATTGGGATATAATAGGTTTGCCTGAAGTCCGTAGAGAAGGGGAGGCTACCACAATACTGCAATCCGGCAACCTGTTCTATTACCATGAGTGCAACCAGCTATCCCAGGGTTGTGTTGGGTTTCTCATCCACAACATCGTAAAGATCGAAAGTATGTCAGCTAGGGTAGCGTGCCTTGTACTAAGAATCGCCAAGCGCTATGCGCTGAAGGCGATACAGGCTTTCGCCACCGACTTAATTGCACTCCGACGATGAAGTGGAGTCTACGTAAGATGATATCAGCACAGCAATGCATACCTTTACGACACACTTTTCAGTCGTTATAGGAGACTTCAACGCAAACCAATAATTAATAAGGATGTACTTATTAAATACGAGGATATTATATTTCACAACAAATACCTGTTTAAACTATAAAGGTGTAATAAGTTTGAAATTAAGGAATAAGGTTAAAATATAAGCTTACAGGAACTTATTAAGCGATAATTATACCGACTGCTCAGTCTCGCGTTCACGTTAATAATTCCCGGCTAGCCCAAAATATATTCATTTATCAAGTCGCCTGAAACAAGTTCAACTTTTCCTATTTGCGAGTATATTAGGCGTTAAATTGGAGCGTAATTCGGCGAAGAAAAAAAATATACACCCTAATAAAATTGACTCATTCTATTTTTATACCGACTTCAATAAAGAGAGTTTGATCTGTTAGTATGTATGTATGTTTGTCCACGATTATAATCAATATGTAATAAACTAAAAAAAAAAAAAATAGACTGAATATTAGATTCCAACCTGACGGCCCGGCATAGGGTACTATTACGAATCAATAAAAAAAGAAGAAATAAAAAGGAGTTATACGACTATACGAATTTATGGCACAAGCATTAGCAACAGACACAGCAGTAATAAAGAATATGAATCTTTTTTATTCTATATTTCTGAGGTTGTCTAGAAGAAATCGCTACAAGTAATAAGACCACCTAAATTGCATTCTGTTTTGTTAATTACTGTGACTGTGTGTAATAAAGATTTGTATGTATCTATCTGGCATAATAGGTCTAAAATATTCGAGACGGTCAGTGCGCTCACTTGGTGGAAGTGATACGCCTGACCATGACAGATGCAGTGTTGAAGAAAATGAATATCAGTAAGTTGTCATTATTTCCGTTAACACTGCCCTAAGCCCGTCCCCAGACGATAGATTTTCTCTTGCACCCGGTAATTTTACTATCTACGTTCAATTTGACTATGAATTTGCTTAAAAATTACTGAGTAAAATACCTGGCAATTGCAAAAAGTTAATATTTTTCGAATCTGCGCAGTTACAAATAACAACCTTAAGAAATCCTTCCGGGAAAGCAAAATGAAATTTAGATTTAAATTAAGCCATTTCAAGACGTAATTCAATATGGCGTTTATTTTGACTTCGCAACAACCTGTGAACATTTTTACGTAATTTGGAGCTCTTATATCTCGTATGTACTAGTGGTTGTTATGCACCTAGGACGCAACTCAGTTGCCATAACGCATATGTTATGTGAACCAAGGAACATGTATGTATCATGTGCGTTCATGTGACGTTTGTGCATGTATGTCTGCGTATGTGTGTGTAGGTACGTATGTATAATAATAAAGATGCATAAGTCACGAGTTGGTACAGTTTGTCTGCGCAGAAAGCGGTGTACACTCTCTCTGTGCATTGCCCTAGTGGATGCCATCTAGCAGGTGGCCCGTCACCGTCTGCCTTAATTTTCAGAATGAGACATTTGATTTGGCAGGCGCCCCGCGTCTCAATCAATAGCCCAGAAACTAGACCAGCAATTACCCTATCCATAGCCCTAATTTTTTTTTTCCCATATTTGCAATAGTCCTTGCACCAAGCGGGTGCTCGCTCTGTGTGTACTCCCATAGTGCAGGCAGAGCGAGCGGCCGCTCGGTGTACATATCACAACTCATTATTTTGTCTCACAAAGCCTCTACGTGTTGGACCCATGTCCCCCACGCAAGCTTCAAAGGACCGGTCTATGAACCGTGGACTCCTAACAGAGACTAATAATAATAATAGTAATCCTTATTGCACAGAAAATAATAAAAAAAGAACATAGTAAATAAAGAACCAAATTCAAAGTACAATTAAGGCGGTCTTATCGCTATAAAGCAATCTCTTCCAGACAACCTATTATTTAGGTAAAATATATTTAGGTAAAGCTATACAAAATAATGCCCACGAGAGCTACTTGTCCAAAATACTGCGCTGTACCCGTGAGTCGAGACTACAGACGTTAAGTCTCTTATACCCAGTAATTTACTAGCTACAGTGCCCTCACTCCGAAACACAGAAGTGCAAAATACTCTTATTTCAAGGAACGATATCTGGCATTTCGGTGGTACCTACCTAGACGACTCAGTATTGAGTCTACCGCCTAGTGAAACATTTACACAAATTAAAGCTAGTCCATTCCCAGAGCGTTGTGATTGTGGTTTCATTGGCAAAATACTCAATGTTAATTGCAAAGGACAGTTTCAGAGATAATCACAACAACGGGGGAATAATTTCACGATTTGTATCTGTCGATTTGAATTGCACTGGATTTAGCGAATGGGTTAAATGGCTGATAGCTTCATACTGAATTCAAATAAATTAAGGTTTCTGGAAGCTGGAAAAGGAGAGCGTAGAACTTGTATATTATCTGTCACGAAATGGGGGAAACCTATGCCGAGAGTTCAACTGTGATATGTTAAAACGTTTAGATCTGAATATAAAATTAATTATTAATAATTATTATTTCAAATTAAGTAAGTAGTAAATTGAATTATAAGTACTAAATAAGCAACAAAATTATCAATCCACCTATCGAAGGCCGTGTATGAGGTCATCTACCATTGGGTTTGTTAGGGAGGTCTCAAAGAAACCTAATAGGTTTTTTGATTTAACTTGATTTTGGGTTGAAGGGTGAAGGCATATTTATTATGAAGTAGATGTTAATAATCTAAATGTGTTTCCAAAAAACAATGGATGTGGCTCAGTTTATGTTGTTAAAGTAGTTGTATAAAAGGAGTGGTACTTTAAATAACCCGCTTTTTATCCACCTTTATAATTTAGATATTTTACGAAGTACATGATTGGAGATATCATATATTAAATAATATTCCTTTTTAATAAGATACCAATAAAGGTATTTTTCTAAAAATAAAACAGTAATATTTCATTACTTTGATGCCGTCACAACTCGTCAGATTGTTAAGATATCGTATAATATCGTGACGGTTACATTATTTCGCTATTTCACCACTTCTCTTACTTACATTATTATTAACATTATTCGACCGTATTAATACCTATTATATTAATTGGTGTTAGATCCAAGTTGTAGGCGTATTTGTTCATGGATGATTTTTATTAACGTACCGCAATTTTTTTATCTGTAATATCTTCGAAAAATTACTTTAAATCATATGCCATAAGGCCATATAAATCTATAATTAATCAATAAAGTATTTAAGGTATTTAATTAGATAAGGATTAATGCTGCGGTTAATAACGCTTCGAAAATTAGCCTTATTTGTAGTAAAAAGTAAATGACAAATAAAAATATTGTGAGATATCCATAACAGAAAAACTACTACTACTTTCGCCGAGTTTTCTGGTGAACTTCTTAATGTATAAAATACTAAGTATATGATGTTGATAAATCTTGTAGGAGTGTAGAAGCGGAAAAAATAAAACTTTTACATCACATTAGAAACCTCATAAATAACACTATCCCTACTATTTAATGGATGTGATTATACATACAAACCTTACTCTTGAATTATTAAAAAAAAACAATTAAAATCCGTTGCGTAGTTTTAAAGATTTAAAACGCACATAAGAACAGAAAAAGTAACATTGTTTAATACTATGTAGTGATGATAGTGATAATCACGAAAAAGTCAACAAAAAAATTATAGAAAATGAACTTATTAGTAACTTTACGTATGATGATTTATTATAACGATTAATATTGTTTTTATGAAAAAATAAAATGTTACAAATATTGAAGTTATCTTGTATTGTATATTTTGGTCTTAACTGCCTACACTCTTCATTAATTAACAATCTGCTAATTACCAAATATGGTATATATATGGTGTGTAACAACGAATAAATACGGATACTTTGTTTTCATTTTATTTATCATAAAGTAAAATTAAATTAAAACAAAATAATGTCTGCTAAACCGTGCAACCTGATAATAAGGTCCTTATCAAATACTATTACCACAACTACTTCTTCAACTTTTGTGATACCTTATGGAGGTACTAGAGAAGCTAGAATTAAGCAAAGATATAAATTTGCATTCAGAGACAGTTATTATTGCTCTCTGAAGTGAAAACACAGCAGAAATAGTTGAGACACGTGCGCTATTTTGTACTTAACTCATTGATATAACTCAATAACTTAACTACGTTCCAGGGTTTGCAAGAATATGCAATGTAAACATAAATATTAATATATGCGTTTGGTTACTACACGGCATGTTGTATGGTTGTCTCGTTGAGGCAACCATTATTATTCGCAGCACGATCCGCAAACTGAACACAACGTGTTCACGCGTCTATAAGTTTTGTGTTCTTATTTATACGAATTTAAAGATATTTTGATAGGCTTTATGCTGAAATAAATAATAAATCGTTTTTATTTTATCCCTGCAATTAATCCTTAAACTATTTTTACGGTTGCAACGATTACTATTTCAAACTCACACACAAAAATATGAAGATATATTTTTTTACATTTATATTATTTTTAAATAAAATGCAGGAATCTAAAACATTCGATGATAGGGTATTATCCAATTATTAACGTTCCCGCAGTAATTAAAAGAAATAAAAACTTTAAAAGGTCCTTAATAATACATGTAGCACATATTATGTCTATAGCCGGCAACGTACCTCTGTGTTTTTTTCGAACTGACTACTGCTGTTGGCGAGCGCAAATGGCTCTCAGACTTCATTGGGACATCCGGTGTTGCAAATTATGGGTGGTACTGACACTTAACACCAAGAAAGCCATACAGGCTTTCTTGTCTTTCTAGAATTTGCTTGCTTTGAAAGCTTTTACTTTTAGCATTCCAGGCCATTCATGCAAATGATTGCATGATTTGCAAGTAAGGCTTTGTTTCTTTTGTGATAAAGCATGCATTTTATATTTGAACTTCTAGAATACACGTTGTATATAATAAAACGATATTATTCAAGAACCAAAACAAACGTTGGAATATTTAAAAAACAGAGTTTAGTTTGTGCAAATGAAGAAGAAGAGATGTAGCATTGAAACGTTTTTAAACGCGCTCGTCGACATCGGAGGCACGCTTGGTTGCTCGTTAAGCAAACACAATAACAAAACATAATTAAAACGAATGCGAGAACTTTAAGTGAGATTGGAGGAAATAAGATGTGTTATTTTAAACTGATTTGTATGCTTTTATTTTGGAGCAATTGTGCTGACACCTATATACTCGTAGTGTGAAGTGCTAAATAATCGCAACAACCATGCTCAAACGATCAGCATTATGCTCAAAGAAATCTTCACATGCAAAAAACCACACATTCTGCCGTAGTGGCACAGCGTTCGACTACGTGACGAGGTCTTGGATACGTATCCCAAGGGGAAACATCACTTTGTGCGATTTTCCCTCGTTTAGTAAGGACATTGCAGGATAACATACCTGATCGTCCGAAAATAAAAATTATTCCATGCTTCTAAAGGCACGTTAAGCCATCAATCAGGGCTACAATCATAGGTCAAAAGTCGTTATGCGCAATGCGCATTGGGCCCGTGGTGGTTATCTGACTTGAGTTTTAAGAGGCGCTAACCTCATCGAGTTTTTAGCCATAGTACTTTACTACACATCGTCAACAACGACGCAAAATATTTAATTTATCTTAAACAACCCGTTATTAAAAGATAACCGACTGAATTATGTTAAATTAGTGTTTAAGGTGTTTTTACCTCGAATGTTTGTGCATTGGAATCTCGTGCACGAATTATTTTGACAAATTATTTTCAGTTCAGTTTCAGTTGCTGCGGTGCAGTGAATTGAAATCCAGTCCCTACTTACGCTTTTCCAACTAGTATTTTGGGTATTTGAAGGTAAATTGTACCTCGGTGAAATAACTTAAATCTAACATAAACTTAAACAATTTGTGTTAGACTCCAGACATTTCACTTTTTATAGTTAGACTTTTACACTGAATATTATAATATATTAAGTTATTCATCTTCTTTTTTTATCGTTACTGCAATAGATCACAAATGTCCATAAACTATCCCAGTTTTTATTTCTTAATTTTTGTAACGTAAATGTCGAGCTATTGTTAATTGCACAGATTTATATATTTACAGAGACATATTCATAAATAGTATACTAGTAAATATGTTTTATGTTCTCATGTGAGTGGTTTAATGTACTTTTAATTAATAAAGTGAACTAACCAGCCAGAACCGGACAGATGAGTTTGTTAAAGTGGCAAGGAGCCGATGGATGTCAACTGCTAGGGATCGATTCCTGTGGACATTTATAAGGCCTTCCTTCATCTGTGGACATATAAGTCGGCAATAATGATAAATGAAATAATATGATTAACAATGCAAGTATATAACAATAATGTTATCAACAGTGCACAGAATTAGATATGAAATTTGAGACCAACATGACAGTTCCAACGTATGCCCCGTCGTTATCATTTGCAAGTCGACGTCCCCGGAAGCTCATCGTAATGCAGGACTCGGAAACGGCGCTATAAAGTGGGTAGAATACGTGTTTACGCTGGGATATACCAAATCTCCGAATCACTTATTGTCATCATTCGTTTCTAAAACAGAGATAGAATTTTTCAGTATAAGAATCAGGTTCAGGATCTAATCTACGCCAGTAAAGTTATTTCACGACATTAACACTTAGTTAAAAGTTTTACATACCAAGTCCTCGTCCTGTTTACAAGAAATAATCTGTTTTATGACGTTAAATTTGCGTTCTGTATATAGATCAGAATTAAGATGTTATTTATGTCAGTAAAGTTGTCACTTTAAATAACATTTGGTGGAAAGTTAAGTCCCAATGCTGATTTAAGATTTTTTATGTTTTTCAACGTTAAATCTACTTCCTGAATTATAATTATAACTTACGACATATTTACGTACTTCAGCAATACTTTTATCTTTGCCACAAAACGCTGACATTGGTAATATTTTCCTGTTATTTTCCGATGTTAAGGAAAAATTTATATATTTACAAAAATAGTATATAAGTATGTTTATCCGTTGTTTAGTACCCATACTACAATGGCAGTGGATATTTATTTTTTTACTATTATGTATTACATAAAATCTAAATAAGGTCTCTGATTCCAATACACCATTACATATTACGTAAGGATAAATTTGAAAATATTAACGAAAACTCACTCAGCATACAGCTCTTTCAGATCCTTATATCTCACAATGTGTTAAGCTCCAATGGACACCAATGAATTTGATCGACGAATATGGATGGTATTTGTCACAGGTCAATGGCTAGCAATATGAAGTATGTGTGAAGTGTCCTCGTATATATGCGCGTCTTCGGTTTAATATGATCTGTGTTACAAGATTATGTTTACTATCGCATGGGTTTGATAAACATTGTCTTGAAGTAAAACATTGTTGTGAGAGACGTGCAACGGTCGTTTAATGTGTGTACAGTCAACATTACTAATATATTATAGGATGAACATGCATGTTTGTATTGGTCTGGGTGTTTTTATGAATATTTATAAAAAAATTACAACGGATTTATAAGTATATATATATATATATTTGTTCCCATATTAAAGTCTAAATGCTTATTTTGGGACTAGATGGGCTGTGTACATGTCAGTAAATATTTATTTATACGACAATATATATGGATTGATTTCTATATCCCATCGTTATCATTAAATACTACTTGAAATAGGGTACCTTGGTTGACTACTACAATTCTCTTGGTTTTTGTTCCATATCATATTAACAGATTCTATGAGTAACATTTACTTTTAATGTATGAACTTTGAAAATATGTGTATCTAATGGACATATTTCAAGTTAAATAGATTTGTTATGTTTTGATAAATTGTGATTTTTTTTATTGAATGACTGAATATATATGTGACTTAATTTAAAAAAATGGCTCATCTTCATCGAAAGTGTTATTTATTTCACTTTAAATTTATTTTTACCTTATCATTACTAGTCACAAGATTTATAATGTTAAATGGCTTATTTGCTTGGAGTTATAGAATCCGGCGGATATCATAACCTTTTTCATGTCTAACCTTCAGCTGTTTTTAGGTTTGTCCTATGCTGCGATAACCAATTCGTGGAGTCCGTTTGAAAACCTTCAAGACTCAACTGATATCAGCTGCGGAGTTCAGTTACTAGTTTCAGTTGTAATTTGAACTTTGCGTCCAGAAAATCAATTAATTCAAGTAAATACCCTCAGATATAAACATAGAGCTATCTTCCCCAATTTAAGCTAGGAGCTAGGCTAATAAATAAGCATCACAAGTAAACGACAAAATACTAGTTGACTACTAATAGAAAGTACTTAAATGATATTTTAATTATAAAATGGTAATAGCACAGTTTTGGTAAAAGGGCGTGGAGAAACGATTTACTAAAGGCTACCCTAGAGTCCTCATCCAACCATAACTAATTTGAATTGTTTTTTACGTCTGTACTTACTAATTAGTTTGATGCAAATTTGTGTAAATAAATGTTCATTTAATTAGCTAGTTTTTGTTGTTGACAATCCCTTGGTAATCTGTTAAGGATCGTAGGAGACCATTTGGTTTCCCTAAGCATAATAATAATAATAAATTATTTATTTGCGAGAATGTGGTTACAATACGGTCATACAAAATTAAAGTCCTACATATTCTATCTATAAATCGATGTGCAAATTTTGATTTTATAATATTAAAAGTTATTTATTTTACAATAAAATGTATACATTTAAATAACTATTAGATCACTAATATAAATCTCAGCAGGTATTTTATATACCAGAAATATCTGTAAAGTGACCATTAATGATGTAGGATTAATACATTGTACCTGTAACAAGTTTCACGTTAAATTTGTGTAATTAAATAACTAGTCGTTGTTGTTGACAAACTGGGTGAGACCTGTAGAAAACCGTATGAAACAAATAGCCTTTAATTTGTTTCGAATAGTGTAATGCATGTTATAAAGACTTTACGACTTACTTGGAAAGTTAACAATAAAATACTCGAAAAAGAAATAAAAACAAAAACTTGCAAAATATAAAAAAACAAGATTTTGAAAATAATTATTATAAATGTAAAGGTGAAATAAAATATATAAAACATAAATAAATCTACGTATAAAATATAGGCAGAAATATTTTTCGTAAAACCGATAATTTCAAATTCATCATCTCTACATAAAATAAGCGCGTGTTTATAATATTGAAGAAATATTACATTTAATTAAAGGATGTCCTTTTTATGTTCGTACTTCATAAAATATATCTTTCTTGTTGGAAAAGTAAGGTTTTGTTTACAGAAGGTCAGACAGAGCTTGAACATGGATTAAATGCTTCATATCACCTTGCAAGCCAACGTTGTGTTTTATGCTAGAGATGGATAAAATTACCACTAATTAGTCGAAAACATTAATTACTATAATAAACTGAAAATATTTTTTTTAAAGGCACATAATCTTTAATACTTAGAAATAGCAAACAATGTTATTTTAACGGCTAAAATAGTTTAAAATCACAGTGTTGAAATTTTTGGGTGTCTTAAACATAATAATATGTGTCATAAACAATCAGTTTATTATTTATCTAAGATAAGCGTGTACCATCGTCTTAACTCATATGTGAATTCATAATTAATTCTCGTATATTTTTTATTTATTGGGTTTACAAGACCTTACAGGTGTCATCCCGAGTGACGAATGCAGAGCAGTGTTGACGGAAAATTATAACGAAACACAGTTTTGTAAGTAAGACGTCTGTCATGGACAGTCGTCTTACTTATCACCGTGGAGTGATCTGAAATTACAAAAAAATATGTATTTTATAAAACAAAGGCTATTTATTAAAACGTTATTGTCTTTGAGAATAATCCCATTTTACAATAAAACTTTAGTTACACTACAGCGGCTCGTAATATCGATCCGGATTTGAAAAAGTTTATTAAATTGACCAAAAGCACCAAGAATAATTTAGAAAGTTTCACAGTCTCAATTTATATAAAGCCAAACTCTGTACTTTCTGGTATCTCGCGAATCTAGGGATTCGCGAGATACCAGAAAGTACAGATAACCGACCTAAGCTGAGGTTGGTTATAAAGAGCCGTATTTAATCATTTCGAGCAATAATAATAGAATTGGTGAAGTTAGCTAAATATTGAAATAGCAAATATGTAACATTTTTTTATGTTGTAACATACTGGACGTGTTGCAGGACGGTCAGGATGTTCACCTGATGGTAAGTGACATACCTAGCTATGTCAAAGCGGCATTGAAGGAGACCAACATTTGATAGACAGTTATCCTCCATCAATGGCCGGCAATTCACTATATATAATTTATTTTGCCTGTATTATATACCTTTTAAAAGCAAAGACATTTCCTCAGATATTATTACACATTAACACAATAAACATTGATATGCATGAGATGTGTAAAAATCCTTCGTTTCTAGATAACACACTTGAGAGAACAATATAATTCATCTCAAAATATTTTCGAACCGTAAATTATACAGATTTGAAGTTCTACTCGCCGCTATCTGAATCATAATTTGGGTTTGTGAAGTACTTGGGAACATCAGTGTCCGTATTTATAGCCTAAGGGGACTTGTAAGAATTAATTTTCTTGTTGACTGATGAGCAGTCGTCGGTGGCTCATTGTTGAAGACCGTTGCTTTCCGATCTGGAGGGTGCTGGTTCAAATCCCGCCACGTCTCAATGTATTTTCGAAATTATATGTACGTTTTCCGATGCTATTACGGTAAAGGAAAACCTGACATTAAACAACCTTTAAATCTTCAAGGTTTCAAGGGATTTAAAGGTTGTGCGTAAAGTCGGCCAATTCCACTGGGCCCGCATGGACGATTAAAGCCTATACAAGTATATACCCTTTACGAGTATGCTCGTGCCCCGTGGCTGGAACGTTTTAACGAGCTGAGGATGCTAATGCTTGATTTAATTTTCAGTTTGCTGCAAGGCAAGACTGAAGCTTATATCACTAAAACTAACAATTTTGAATTGCAACTTAAAAGGAAAAAAACTTCTTAAAAGAGAAAACTGGTCATAAGCCATACACAAAATATAAAAAATACACACCTTATCTATACGGATACCCCTAGACAGACACATTCTACAGAAATATATAATTTTGTGTAATTTATTTCAATAAATTCTTTTTACAATTAATATATAAAAAGTCTAAATGATTTTCACAAGTATTGCAAGAAGAAAACTGGAGTATCCTACATTAAAGCATCAGTTATATGTGAATGTCAATTAATCTCGACAAGAGACCAATTTACGGAACAGAAAGCGAAACATTGTGTATTGATTGAAAACGGGCACCAAAAGAGGAAATGTTTGATTGGCGGAATGTTCCCCGAAAACGTTTAACTGAAAGACGCTTGACTTTCATGTATGTCGAGAATTTTTATTCAAACTCGAAGGCCAATGTTTTTTTTGTTTGTTGTTCCTAACAGTACCAAAGTTTGGAGAAGGGGTTCTGTTGAACTTATGAATTATTGAGTTTAAGTATTTTTGGTCAATGCACCCAGTAGTTTTTAACAAATTCCCCAATAAGCAAGTCTATAACGAGAAAAAAATCGTCAAAGATAACACGTCTTTATTATTACTTGCAATACATAAATATGCGAGAAGTGACAAAACTAATAAATACACCTACTGTTCCGATAGTCATGCCTAATTATAATTTTATTGGTTGCGTGGAATAAACAGTTAAGGGTACCTAATATCTGCTCTAAAGATTATGATTGATTGTGCAACAAATTAAGATATACCAGTTCAATTAAAACGTGCATTGATGTATACAAGGGTTTTATACACCTAGTTTTTACGGTAACCTTAATCTCTGCCACTAAATATTGTCATCTATGGTTTTATTTCAATGGCTCGGCATGAATAATCATCATGCTCTCATATTATGCTTAACGCAAATTCATCTCACGGTCAGCACAAAATCCAATACTATATTTCAGTAGTCTTCTAAACTAAACTGTGCTTTTATAAATAAATAAATATGCACAGACATTCACACGCCATCATTCAGCGCCATCTAGCCCCAAACTAAGCATTAGCCTATAATATAGATGATACTAAACAATGGATAAAAACATATTTATATATTTATTTTGTAAATACATACATATTATATGAAGAAAATACCAAGACCAATACAAAGACCTGTTCATGTGTTTATACTGCCCGGCCATCAAACCCGGAATAATAATCCTCGGTGCAATAGCCAACGTCTCAACCATTACACCAGATGGGTCGTCAACATTTATTAGTAAATTTGTGTTCAATTTTAAATGCAGCATCGATTTATTTCTTACAAAAGGTTAGTAGAAATGGTAGAACTAGTAGAAATTTTAGAAGCTCTAATGCCATAGAGCATGGACAGAACCTCTAAAGAGGTCCACGACAGGCTGTTGCAGAGCCACTATCGATCCGCGCAACAAGTGCCGCTGGTATACTCACGGCCGCGCGTTCTGCCAACACGCCGCAATGCATTGTGATTGCAACTAAGAGAGTGATATTAGATAGTAAAAATAATAATAAAAAAATAAAGTTTAAAATAATTTTGTAGTCAAATAATTGACCATTTATGGTCCACCACATTCCTATTGACGACCCATTTGGTGTAAGTGGTTATGATATGGGCACCTACCAAGAGTTCTGGAATCGATCTCCGGGCATTACAAACATTTGTGGGCATGATCAGGTACGTTTGTATTGGTCTGGGTGTTTTCTATGTAGAGTATGTATGTATTTACAAAACAAAATTATATAAGTATGTTTATCCGTTGTTTAGTGTCCATATTACAGACTAATGCTTAGTTTGGGACTAGATGGTGCTGTGTGAATGTCAGTGATATTTATTAATTTAATTGAAAGTTGAAAATGGTTTGGAATAACATTAAAACGGTACACATTCTGAATCTGAATGTAATCGGTAATCTGAAAATGAATCATAAAAGAGTTTTTGTATGCTCAAACAATTTTAAAAAGTTATAGAATTTTCAAATATATATATGGTTTATATAGTATTATATTTTTATGGAAATAATATTTTTCAAAACTATAATTGTTGAATGAAATTTTCTTTGTCAACCAAGGTCGGACTTTATTTAGAGAATTTTCCCATTCTTAAATACATTACAACCTTTGAGACTCTGTGTGTCAAGTGCTAAGCCCGTTTCTTCCCTTCGGAAGGATGCCCATATATCTATAGCGATGGGAGAACTAAATTGCGTAAGCATTTCTTTGGAAAGTTTTACGTAGGGTGCGTAATTCGTTCGTTGCTTAAGATTGCTGCATCTGATTTGATATTTAGGGAATACTTTTACTTAGTGCAGTAAATGACGTGTTCCCTTCTGAGAAAGAGATTCTATATGTACCTATTTGATTTTTATAAACTTATTTTACGGTAGAAAGGATAAGTAGAAAGGTAATGCCTGTCATATACCGTCGGTCCAATAAAATAACTTTATTCGCTTTTGATAGAGCTCATACAGCTTTAAAGTGAATATGTTGTATAATGTGTAGCTAAATTATTAAATAATCTTTGTAATTTAGCTATGTCTAGTAGAAATAAAAGTACACATTTCAGAAGACTATGTTTATTGAAATTCACAAATTATTACATCTGTACAAACAAAGTTACTGTTCAGTAATATATAAATGAACTTTTAGAGCATTACATAAACATATCACTACAACATTATATTTCCACTATCTAATCGAAAAAGAATACACATGCTACATTTTTCAAATCCTTCTGTGCTAAGTTAACAAATTTTGGAATTTGCACTATTATAGATAAACTATTAATACATCTGATTATATCTTTGATATACATTTATGTCAAACAATACAAAATCTTCACTCAATACAATATTTTGACATTTTAAAATGTATACACCAATAAATATATCGTGTTTATAATTTGTATTCCAACTATGCATAGATAACTACTTTCCACAAAACTATTTTTTTTTAGTAGGTAAGAATGCCTAAATTCTACCACAGCCTATAAACTTATGTAACGGAAGCAAATCAGATAGACACCTAGACCGAAAGAAAATAAAGCCCAATTACATGCAGAAATTACGTAGTACAAAAACTAAATCTACCAATTTTTCATTAGAACTAAGAAGCTACGACTTTTTAAAAAAGGCACATCCATAAATTTGAAACACTTAATAAATGCATTTTAAGAAAATAAATATATTTATCATTTGGTTAATTTAAATAAACTACACATGAATAATTTGTATCTTTAAGGTGACATTTGTCAGCCACGAAGAAATCTATGAGAGGTAGATTTTAATCTAAGTAATGGACATATTAATTTCAGTTTATATATTTTAAAGTATAAATTTATATTCTCTAGAAGTTTTATGACTAACTTACAATTACGTGAGATAGAAAGGAAGATTTTAAACATACTTTAGGAGTTTCTCTTTAAGAATACGTGTAAGACTTTGCACCATAAAGTTGATACTGACTTCATCAACATTTGGTGTTACTCTGGGACGTTAATTACTATGTATTATTTATTATGTCGCGGAATTCGAATTTACGGCGTATTCTCGCCTCACAATTCACATGAGTTGACAATTTCGTAGCTTTAAACAGCAAAGTTCAACATTAAGTTAAAACCATCCACGTCGACATCGCAATTAATGCGACGACAATTGTATAACAAACGAAATTTCTAAAAAACTCTTACAAAAAAAGAAACAGTGATGACGGATTTCAATAAAGGTTAACATCACATAAAACTACTATTACTTATAGTAAACCAGTCGAAAAGATACCCATCTTTCTATCGTTTCCTTTTAATAACATCAATCTGAATGCATAATTATAATTACACATTTATACGTCTAAATCTTAACCATAATATTAATTTAGGATTGGCATCATGATAAAGACAATCTAAAAGATTTTTGATCACTACATTCTGGTATACATTTCATTTAATTATTGATAAATACGCCACATTAGTCACAAGAACCTAATGCGAACAAAGTTCATCGAGGAACTGCCAAAATTGTATGATGAATATATAACAGATACAATTTCATTACATAAAGTATTATATACTCGTATTATCCATAAATGTGAATTAGTAAAACGATGAAGCCGGAATGAGATAGCTTACCGTATAATAAATTGTTTACCTTAATACTACACGAGGGAATGCTTGTGAATTTAGCTGAGTAACCATTGAAATAATGTTAAAGGAAAAGCATTCGCTGAACGTTACTGGAGATAATACTTTTTATGTCTTTGTAAAAATACGCTAAATTTGTATCTCAACTTATTGCGATATCAATAGGTTGAATAAGTGATTGTTGCTAATATAATTGTCAAATATTTTAGACAATGTACCTACAGCATGTCTTAAAGTATCAATGGATGTAGGAAGATCTATTACTGGACAATAAAAAGTGAATGTATGCATAAGCATTAAAAGTTGTATTACAAAACGTTACGGGAATAATTTGTAAAAAACTTATCGTCATAATGAACTTAACATATTTATGTATTAGATAGTTATAATCATTATTAGATATTGCACGCGTTGGGTGTAAGCTTTTAATCTTATTCTTATATTTAAAATACTGACTTTGTCATTTCCGAGATTAAGTAATATTAGCTGGATTCTGCTTGTAGCAACTTATTGAATCAACAAGATGATGCTTACTTGTTTGTCAAAATATAGATAGCACAACACAAATGTTTTCATTCAATTAGTAGTTGTTCACAACTTTAACATAATAAACTCTGTACAATGCTTCGATTCCGACAAATCACGCTACTACGTGTTTGTTATTTTAATATCAGAAATATGTTTTTTTTTTTAAATTACATCCTGTGTTTTGGTTTTACCAATACAGTTGTAAATTGGGCCCGAGTTAATTAATAACAGTATTAAAATAATGAATTTTGACTAAAATAGACACGTACTACTGTCACTTTTTGTCACCTATATAATGGTTACTGCAAAACATCGGGATAATATAATAATAAGAAACAATTATTAAATTACCTACGCGATTTCATTTAAAATCAAGATCACATTTCATTTCAAGCTATGAAGTATGCTTCAAAAATAACACTTTACCGGTTGGGTTTACAACTGAGAAGGTTGGCGGGGTACTAGTCCGACAACCTCAACTTCAAGACAAGAGTCGTTGAAGACTTAGTCACAGACAGTAGTGTACTAAACCAAAAGAAATAATGACTAAGGAAACCATAATAAGAAGTGGCACAAAGAGATATAGAGTCTAGACTCCGGTGTCTAAAATATTTTTCACTTTAGTATGTTTAATTATATTGTGACATATCTATAGCATTGTGTGTAGGTACTAATACCCGATGAACAGCGTTAAAATTGCTAAATGTAAATAATTGGCAAATCACTAAAAAGCTCACACCCGTCACCAAGTGCAGACTCCGCCAAATTGCGAGTTCACCCTGAAGTGGTCCCCACTTCGAACTCGCCCCAAATTCAGTGCGAACTCGACATTTGTCACGTACAGCTGTTTAGGAAATGACGCACGAGTTGCGCTTGCTGTGGTGTCGCTCCCTAATTTGTTGGAGATGTGCTAGCTGAGCCGCTGATGGTACGTGCGGGGGGTTGGACGAAGCAGGTGGGGTCGGGCTGGACCCTGGGGGTCCTTGAGGCCCTGTAGGCAGCGACTGTCGCCGCCGTCGTCGCAGCGCTGGCGACAGGTTATACTTCACTTTGGCCTGGACGAGCAGCTCCTTGAATATCTGGGAGACGTTTGTGTTGTCTTTGGCAGACGCCTCTACGAAGCCGTTCTCCAGTCGACAGTCACTACGGACTCGGTCGTGTGGAATTCCACCTGTAAAGATAAGTTCACAGTCTTTATTTCTGCTTAAGCAAGGGCGTCAAATCGTTGCTCCCGGTTAAGGACTTAGGGGAAAACCTTAAGATGCTAGTTAACGCATCGGCTCCGCATTGTAGGTCATATCCACTATTTGGGACTGCGAATGACCTGCAGTGAGTCTTTTAACCAATGGTGCTAAAATGTACCCTTTGGCGAAAGTACTTAAATTACACATTTTCATCAAGCATATACATTTTTGGACACAATCCAAGTTCGGCTGTAATGTTGTGCATGTAGCAGAATAGCGAACCAGGCTCTGCCAGCCGCTAAAACCCTTTAATCATCCAATTTGTCTAGCAGAATACTATGTGACTGTAGTAGTATATAGTACTTTCATTATTATTTTGATTGTTCTTTTTTCTCAGTATTTTGAAATACTGGAGTAATGACATACACGGCCTAAGCCAAGTGCATGTCATCAGGCAATAAAATCCCGAAACTTAGCCAGTTAATGTTAGCCATCAAATGTTAATGTTAATGTTACTTCATTATTATTATTATTAATACTGCATAATCACTACAGGGTTACTACCACAATGTTCCAGATATTCAACGGAGATCATTTGCGACACAACTTAAGCCTGAATCTATATCCTCACTATGATTGGAGGGCTTTTTTCAGCCGTTAACTTGTACATCAGATAGTTTGACCTTAGACGTTCAAAACATAATTCACAAAGACATGAGTACATACACTACCTAAGTAACTCTAAAATTCTTATTTTTTTAAAATATTTTATAAAATGTAGAACGTTTTTTAGAACGAGCTTATAACGTTGTTTTCTATTTAATTGTAAGATTTCAATTAGGCCGACACGCTCCCGGCATTCAAAGTCGGTTGCGAAACGCTTTTAATATTTGGTAACACAGATTACAGTCGCCAGGGTCTTATCTTATCACGGACTCTTTACAAAGCTTTGACAGACCCGCGATAGCGCCGTCCCTCCGCCAAATATTAATTTGACATAACTTTGAATAAGATATTTATTTATTTTTATAAGTCGAGCGTCGGTGCCTCATTGTTGTTGAGTGTTGCCTTCTGATCTGGAGAGTGCAGATTTAAACCCCGCCGCGTACCACTGTTTTTTCGAAATTTATATATGTAAGTTTATCCGACAATCTTACGTTGAAGGAAAACATTGAGAGAAAGTCTTAGCGCTTAAGTGCACGTCTACAAAGAAATCCAAAGGTTGTGTGTGAAGTCGGCCTATCCCTGGGCCCAAGTGGACGTCCACGTGGGCCCAGGGATAGGCTCGTGCTCCTCAGTGGGGACGATATAATGAGCTGATGATGATGGTAACATAAGTTAGCCGACAGCCAATATTAAGTAATTTTCAGGGACTGATAATCAGGACACAATGAAAATAATAAGATTATATTACTTTTCGGCATCAATAGATACCTGCCAGACGTAAGAGGTTAGGCGTCAACTGTCGTATGTCAAAGGTGCAGCCGGACGTCATACGAAATGGTTGCAGTTTGATATAATTATGGAAGAACTATATCACAGGTAGATTGGATAGCAATAGATGTTATAAAATTATTAGTATTTCTGTAATGTATATATAACTTTTTGTAATATATTTTCTACATATAATCCATTCTCTATGCCATGATGCTTATTTTCATGGCATTTTTGGAACAAATGTGCTTTTAGTCTCATAAATTAGTCTTGTTTAAAGTCAGTATTTTTTTTGTTAAAATTGTTTTTTTACAATTTTGAGTGATACGTAATAAAATAGTCCCTGAAATAAATATACTGTTATGAAGAAGTAGTTGCTCTGAGTCGCCTACGATTTTTGAATGTTCCCTCGTTTTCTCTCGATGTCCTTCATCAAACCCTGGTTTCGATATCATGGGACAATCTCTGAAGTATCCTCTTTCCACTAATAATCATCAGAATCGGTTGATATACGACGAAGCCATCCGCGAATAAATCAACACAACATGTTTTGTGATAAATAGACTACACGTGAATTAGTTACAAAGTTTCAGACTTACTGTGATTAAGCCAGCGTAAACTTTCACAACATAAGTTTATCCTAGGACTTATCCGAAAACATCTATCGACATAAAGTTAAAGCTACAGTAGCAACAAATGAAATTCCCTACTAATTAGCATGCCAAAAACAGTCACCAGTTGAAGCTATGTTATTATATATATCGCCTAATTACGTGTTCAGGCAGTTTAATAAGCTTTTGCTATTCGTATTGTATATATAGCATATGTTTATATGGAGATCGACAAGATCGAGGAGAATAATGAATGAAAAAGAAAATGTTACTAGTTTAACCTTCAACCATAAGTTTAATTAATTTTAATTATAATGGCCATATAGGTATAAATTATAGGAATACAACTCGACAAACAAAAATTTCAAAAATAGAACTACAATTATTTATATCACAGATGTTTGAGATAAAGAACACAAAACTTGGTATATTGAAAAAAAGAGTTTTTATTTTGGAATATGAAATAATATCCCAAGTGGCCTAATTAATAAAAGGTATTAATATTTGTAAAATTTTTTAAGAAACGTATATTCGTCGCCTTAAAATCCCTTACTCCTTTGCACTCTGTCCTAATAGTAGTCGCCGTCACTTTATAGTGCGAAATATAACAGTCTTTATTAACAAATCTTTATTTCTTATATTAAACTACGAACTACAAAAGTAATCGATAAGTTCATGTATAAAACTAACTACTAACAGGATTCCGTAATGCTAGTAAAGATGAATTACCAGCTACCTTTATGGCTGACCGTAGTTGCTTTAACTTTGATGGATATGCAAATAGCAAAGTTACGTAGCAATAAAACTTTGACAGACCACGGACAAAGGTCGCGGGGATCGGTGAATATAGCTTGCAACCTGAAATACAATTTATTGGAGGAGAAACCCTTTCATGTTTATCACAAGTTATTTCTATGTGTGACTAATTAAGTCTGATTGAAGATTAGAATACAATCGTCACCACAATTGTCAATCAATGATGTAAAAAAGTATGGATTCGTGATATGCTCACAAAACAATCGAAAAAAGTGTTCCGAATGCAGAGACAGCATACATACACATATTTCGAATTTCGAACACATTTACCTAAACTACAAATTGTACTCTCTTCGGCAGTTCTTTTTGAGGCACAGATGGCGTATCTACCTTTGTATAAACAGAATGTCATTGTTGTCAATAAATCAATCTCAAATAATTTATTTAAGTTTTCTGCACTAAAAAAATGAACAAAGGCGACATTAATGCCTCCTATACCAGTTTACCTTCAGGGCATACAGAAAATGTATAATGGGTACGTTAAAATTTGCTACACAATACTATTGATAGTACATCATTATCAGCTCATTATACGTCCCCACCGAGGGGCACGAGCCTACCCGTATAGGGTGATTAGTCCTTAGTCGTCCACGCGAGCCCAGTGTGGATTGGACGACTTCACACACAACCTTCGAATCTCTTCGCAGACGTGCATGAAGGTTTCCTCACGATGTTTTCCTTCACCGTAAGAGCGTCGGATAACGTACATATATTTTCGAAAATTCGAAAACACATTGGTACGTGATTTGAACCTCAGCCTTCCCGGTGCGAAGGCGACAGTCCACACCATTGAGCCACCGATGCTGTATATATATATATTGATAGTACAGTTATATTATAATAAGCCAAATACTGTGCAACTCTTTCCGCGGTTGCCATGAAAGGAGGCCCAGGGACAATAAGAGAAAGGGTCGCGCAGTGCAGTCTTGTTAAACCTTTTAAACTCGCGACGCAAAATGACATGATGGCTTCCGAACGGATGAATAATTTTAAAAAAATGTGAAGAGTGTTCTCAGCTGATGAAAATTGATCCAAGATGGCCGCCATATAATGGCGGATTACATACTTTTGCACAAACCCTCAATACGGGTGCCAAACGAAAGGACTTGTTTAGTAAAATATTGTAGTCTAAGACATATTTCAAATCCAAGGCACCCGCAAAATAGCAAATTTCATTATATTTTTTTTCTAAACTCAGTACGGGTGATACCCATACTTAAAATAAAAGGGTTTAAGAATACTACACAAAATTCGAAATTAAAATTGTCTCCTGACGCGATACCATTGATTTTGAAATTAGAATACATACGTTTCAGGGTGATGATTTTAAATAAATACCTCTTTTTATTAAACCTTTTCAAGGCTAATTAAGGTTACTATAACCAATAGAAGCGGGGGTTTCAAAATTTTATTATCTCCAACCCATTTGTCAAACAATAAGATTATAACAAAACGCTTCCCTGTCTATTTCACTATGTTGGAGATAGTTCAGCAGCGAACTTTCACGGGCTGTTACGGTTAAAAGGTAAATTTTACTTAGCAAATAATAAATTCCACAGCAAGAGTTGCAACTTCATATCAACAACAGCGTATGCTCGTGTATACAATTGTATGCGGCGGAAGGATATTGTCACGGCGCCTCGCATTGTCTAGACCGGCAACACCGTCTCATTGTTACCGTGACTCGCCAAACTTTGCAACATTTATGTATTTTCATGAAATAATATGGGTATCTGTACAAAATACTATGGGAGTATTCTTAGCACAAGCAAAATTAATTTGCTTAAACGGAAATTTCAAATGTAATGAGAATGTATATTTACTGAAATAAATCATTTTTTATTATTATTATAATATATTAGTTTATTGTTAAGATATAATATGGGAGACGTTGTCAAGTTATGTCGATCTGACTCTACTGAGTTCTATTCTACGCCAGGTAAACTGCAAAAGTCACACAGAATTAGGCTTTACCTTTGTTAATTAATTAAAGCTTAAAGTTTATTAATAAATAAATTTTGGATTTTCTTCTACTTTTCTGCGGTAACCAAAGAAAGACGAGAAGTCTCCAATACGTAAGATAGGTAGTATTTACCACCTACTGGCTCTAATACAAATTGGGATCACAGCGAAGTTTCAAAGTTCCTGAGTTACGGTAACAATAATTTCAACCAACCATCTTGACAGCATGCTTATTAGGTATAAAATACTGACACGTTCCTTCGATAGAAATGCTGAAAAAATTTTAAAAGAACTTTGCAGTACTTTCAACTTTTCCTGTAAGGTCGCGTTCACACGCTCCAAGAACTGTTTTTTTTTTTCAATAACTAAAACCAATAAGCAAAATGTTTACCCAATAGAATAATATCCGGGAGTTTCGTGTTGCCACCACCGAGATGCAAAAAGCTCCCGTGTATACTACGCTTTATGCCAACACGAGTTCCGTATTATTCGGCACGTTTGATATGATTGGATGTTGAATATATCTGTGTCTGTGTTGTATATGTATTTAATATGCTCGTAGGTAGGTATTTTAGCGTATAATACAATTTGAAGTACATAGGCTTTGCTTACGTGAGTAGAAATTATTATGTGTTGAAACGCTCATAATTATTTTAACATATTGTATGGAACTTTAAGCTTTAACCGCCCCGTTGTTACAATCAACATACATAAATGGTTTTATTATAGATGAAATGGTGACATAGAGTTAGGTATAAAATGGTTATATAATTTTTGAGTACTTATACTGTATCCATATTTTTGGGTTTTTATTTTATTGTTGTACCTTTTATAGCTATCAAATGTACGTTAATTCCATTCACCCAATTTATTTTTTGTATTTGCTGTTATCTTAGTAATATTGAGCGGAAATTCATCCCGTCCCCATCCCCATCGATTGATAAGTGGACAAAATATTGTTTTCCCACCATGAAATTCGAGCGGAAAATAATTATGAATGAGTACATTTCTGAAATTTGTGGTGTTATTCAACTACAATTATTAGTTCCAATAATAATCACTAAACTTGTTTAACAAAAATGTA